>VDFB02270661.1:0-23366 GCA_007258455.2 Sequoia sempervirens
GAGCAGAAATTTCTTGAGCTATCCTATTTGCTCCAGATCAGATTTTCTTTGGAGGGTAAACTAGTCCTCTTCTTTGGGTTGTGCATTCGGCCATGTTTGGCCATGTTTGTTGTCGATATATCGTATTGGCAACTGCTTTATGTGTAAGTTATTTTTTATGTTTTTAAAAAAAAATTATCTTGTCCTCTTTTGGCTCTTACCCTTCGGGGTTGCGTAGCCGGATGTTACAGCTTGTGTTCATAGGAAATCCAAGGGATATGACAAGGGATTAATAGAATCATGGGCACATATAAATAGTGAAGAATATGCAAGGTAATAACACTAGCCATTTGAGAATAAAACATGTGCTTTGACTTGTTTTCCCACTAGCTATAAGTAGTGATTAATTGATTATAACCTAAATTGTGAATGATTTATGTGAGGCTATAATATGAGAGTTGGCACCAAAGAGAATATGAATTGTGCATAGAGCAAAAATTTAGGCACTCATAACTTAAGGTCTTATAGGCATGACACTAAGAAAAAATCTTCCTATATTGAACTATACTTCTTACCAAGGTAATTTAATAATCATTGAAACTATCAAATATAAATTGAGATGGAAAAGAGGACACACTTTCAAATATAAAATTTTAATTTATTATTTGCACAAAGTTGTCTCTTTCATTCTCCACTTCATGTTCCTCCAATGTTTGTGCTTTTTATAGACTTTCTTGATATGATGTTGAAAATTCCATCTCTTTAATATAATTGGTTAAACTAATTGACAATTGATGATAAAATATGAATAATTGTTTAAGTTTTTCAAAACATGAAAATAATCATTCAAATTATTAAATTGTAAAATTCAATTTAAAAACATGCAATTTTAATCTTCCATGTTAATGAAAGAAGAAAACAATGATATATTTGTCAAACAATTATTGAAATTTCTCAAAATTAGAAAAAGTGTGTTTCTATGTTGGATAAAGTGTAGTTTGTAGGGTAAAACAAAGCATGCGGTCCCAAACATATGGGACACACATTCTTTTTTATTGTTAAGTGTTTCTTACTTGTAAAGGAATGTGCTTTCAATATTTGTTGCATTGGACATTTCCAACCCTTATAAGTAGAGTTTCCTTAGGCATCCAACCTAAAGGGTTGGATTTCATTGTCAAGCCCAAAGGCACATTTTTTATAAAATTTAGAAAAACACCTAAATATTGAGCATTTTCTTCATCATGTCTTTTAATGCTAATATGAAAAAATGCCACAATAACATTGAACTCTTTCTTACTTTTCTAACCATGTAATTTTTTCTAAATTTTCAATATGTTAAGGTTTTGATCTTGAATTTCTTTTGTCAATGTCTTTTTTTTTTGCCAAAAATCACTGTATAGTTTTTTTAGTGTAACTTTTTGTCCATTCATCTGAATTTGAAACAAATTACATTTTTACATTATAAAATCTAGTATATACACATTAAACAAATTATTTTCAATTAGTTTTCAAAACATTAGGGGCGTACACTCAATTCTTTATTTTTTTAAATGTGTCCACTTTGAAAATTAATAAAAATGATACATTGATTAAAATATTAGCAAAAAATTAGGCATAAACTATATGATGTTAACAAATCTTCCACCGCAGTGTTTTTGAAATACTTAAAAATAGTGAAAATTTTAGAGGGATCACATAAGATGCTATGTTATGTTTTTTTGACAAAAATAAGAGCACTTTGTGTGCTCCCCTTATTTGAACTTCTTACTCTTCACTATTTTAAAAAATTTCAGCAATTTAGAAAATATTCTCTAAGCACTATGACAATTTTTCTTGTCACATCTTCAAATTTTGAGTATGATTGTCTTCAATTTCTCATCCAAGATTAGATTTTATTGATTTCAAAAAAATTGGTCACTTTTGACCCCCCTTTTGGTCCCCCATTTTCATACACATACCCTCATATAAATTATGCAACTTTGTTTATATAAGCATAGAATACCATTGTACAACTGATCGTTAAATGTTTAGTTTACATTTAACTACACTCTTAATATTAAATTGTAACTTTAACTACCCAAATTTACAAAAGTAAGAAAATAGTGGAATAATTACACTTATCTAGAAAAAATGATAGATGTAGAGTTTCTAAAATTAAAACTACAAAGCATTGCTTGCAACACCACCAATAGAATAGAGAACTTAAATAAATCCTTACAAAAACTTAGTTAATTTAGATTACCTATTTTTAGGTAATTAGAAAAACCTTTTGATATAAAGATGACATCTAATCAAGATTATTGCCAATGAATCTGATGCCTTTGTTGAAGCTTTAGGTTCAAGGTGGTCCTTGGTCTCTAAAAGGGAGTACACACTATTTAAGTTTATATTGTTTCTTAGAAAACTTGCTTTCCAATTTGAAAAATCATGTGTTGGTATACCTTGTATTAACAAAAAAAATTATTCATTCATTCTAATCTTTGAAAAAAATAAAATATAGACACACATTTTGAATAAACCACAAATAAATTTCTCTTAAGTTTATTTTGAGTCTTAGTTTTCATTATTGATAAAAATAACGATTAACAAATTTCTCTCTTAAATAATTTATGAAACTAATCACATTTGAACTTAGAATACATTATAGTGTAGCTCCATTGTTTTCTCTTTCTATTGTACTCTTGACTCTTGAGAGCCTAATCTCCATTTTTGGTGAGTTGCATTACTATATTTACCTCCATTCATTAGAATACCCTAACCTTCATGCCAACTTATTTGTACTAACTTTATTTTTATTTGTTTCCCAACGATTGAAGCATTTTTCTAAATAAACATAGAAACCTTAACTCAACCATAAAATTTACTACATACTTTTTGATGATATGAAAATGACCCTCTTAAAAATTGCATTCAAGAACCATAATGTCACATGGAAGAGAAAAACCATTTCCATGCAATTAAGAAAAAAACAAACATATTAAAAAAATCTAACATGAACTTCAACTTGTTGAAAATTATTTATCTAAAAAATTGTCCAACCATTTTAACCATTTATGATAATACTAACATATTGATCAAAGTAGTGGACATGGTGACCCAATTTTAGTTGCTATGTTATTTGACTAAAAATGCATCTCTTATCGTAGAATCAAACCATATAGCATAGGAAAATAGTTATATACTAATAATTTTACTCGATTAAATGAAAATGTTTTTAATTTTTAGTACAACACAATAGCAAGATTCTCTCATATAATTTTGAGTTTAATTGTATTAACCTTATACTAGTGACTATTTATAATGCATACATTTGTTAAAAGATGTTGAAATAAAAATATTCATTTTACAATGTTAAAAAAATTACCTCTCATCTCTCGAAGTTTGTTGGAATCAAATTTTAGAGATGCCTGGTGGCAGAATAGAGCTAAGTGGGGCAAGTAGACGTTTATTAAAATTTCTAGAGATAAGGAATCTAGGGTTTCCTTTTTCTTTTATAAGGATTCATAATTATATCATTCATTGAGTGAGGATTGCACATTCATAATGATTCATACTTTTTTGGATATATAGCTCTTAGCCACCATAGATTTTTTTTTCTCTTTGTATGATAATTTTTTTATTGTAGATGATCCTTGGGAGCTATAGAGTTGAGGAATCAATTGCAACATGGTATCAAAGCTCTAGATTTGTAATTCTCTATCTTAGTTTTTTGAGAGTTTTGGACTTGGGAAAAAGAATGGTGCATCTTGGAGTCAAATAAACCTCATCATTGCATCCAAAAGAGCCAAAAACTTTAAGATCACCTATATAAACACTAAAATTAAAGCAAGGAAAAAATTTGCAATTTTTGAAGAGGTACACTAATTTTTAAACAAAAATTTGTATCTATAGCCATATGCAGTCGTACATATTTGTATGACCATACAAAACTATACAGATCCATACAACTATATACAGTTGCTATTTAAACCTATGCAAGCCTCATATCGACTTAATTTAGCAATGAAAAAAAATGATTTCCCGATAATATTTTGTTAATTTTCGATGGTTATTTTTCTATTTTTGGTATTGTCTTATTTTGTGATATTTTTTCAAACATAGGTAATTATGAATTTTTTGGCATATTTTTATTCTACTGACAACATTGACATCATCAATTGGTGGATATTTCCAACTGTCAGGGACTACTACACCGGTTGAAATTCATTCTCTACATAAGTGCTAATGACTACAAACATGTAACAAACTTTCCAATTTCTAGCTATGGTAGGCATCAACACACAAACCTAGCAATTCCAACGACAACACTTTCTCCTTGGTCAACTTTGACCACTTCTCAACACCCTCCCAATGACTCTTTACTATTGGAAAAAGCCAATAATTCTTTTTCAGAGCTTGTAAAAAACTCTTTTTTTTGTGTTACTATGTTATGGACTTTTTAGTGGTTTCTGATAGCTAAAATAGTTTTTTGACCTCTAAAATTATTTTTCATCAAGAAACAATGGTTTTTTGGGAAACCTAGCAGATTATTGGCCATGTAAGAAATATTTTGGTAAGCTACAATTTTTTTTCCGACTTCAACATGACATCAACCTAATATTAGTTGTACAAATGACCCACAACTTTTCTTCTAGCTCTAATTTTCCCTAAATGAGCTATTTTTATTTTTTGCATAACTTGGGTATATGGTGTTGAATTTTAGCAAACAATATATCATCAAAATCTAGTTCTAAGAACTTTCTAATGGTACATGTATTTTTATCAATTTTTTCTATTGGTATATTTTATCACTATCAAAGTTAGATGTTCATTTTTTTCTCTCAAGCTCATAACTTTTTAGACCTCTACTTTTCACAATTTATGCGGCATTGGGAAGGTATTTCAAAGCTTTTCATAGCTATCCATACACTTTTATCATAGTTTTCCTCATGTATATTTTATTTAGTTTATTGTTATTTCACATTATGATTGACTACTTAGACATTTTGATACTTGGAAACATTCTTCTTGTTTGAGATAACTTATTTTGAGCTATTTTAAATGTATTTCTAGCATGTTATGCTTTCTAGGCAGTTTCAACATCTATTGAATACACTTTTTCATTTGTAGACACACTGAGAGAAAGTACCACTATTGTACATACTTTTAAGGATTTCACACATCATGTTGTTCATTTTTTGTACTTGCATTTTATTATAAATTCCATGGATTTTTTTTTATGTGCATTTATGTTATTTGACATCACAACCTTATCTACCTTCATGCACATGTGTCTTGTTTTGCACACCCTTTTTTAGTTGAAAGTATTATCTTGTACACATTCTAATGATCTATTCTCCTTCATTCACTACATTATGACACATAATTTTAGTGAACCTATCATTCCTCTCCCTTGTTAGCATCAAAGAGTGGCTTTCATATTTTTGGTGCTAATGCTTCTTTGGTTTCAATTTTGTAGTGAACTATGTATTTAGTTTTTGTTCCTATGTACTAGGTAGATGCAACAACTAGTTTCCCATGCATTTTGGTTAGATGGAACACATACCATATAGAAACTCTTGCATTCTTTTTTTATGGAGGTGCCCTTCCATCCTCAATGGATCAAATTAATTAGACTATTGGTACTTGCAATTAATCTTTGTACTGGTTGAGTAGCATCATTTGGGTCACTTCTAAATATTATTGTCTTGGTTTTCCATCTAATAATTATTTGACGAGTATCGTTGGGGTCACCCGTGCAAAGTCTTATCTTCTTAGTCGTAATCATCATATTGACTCCAGAGAAGGTTCTTTAGTTTTAACACTATAGTAGTTATTTTTAATAGTTATTTACAACTTCTTCATAATTCAATGGTGTTCTTCATGTTCCTATTCTTTTTGATATATTATTTCTGAGCCTTCTTAGTCCTTCATATATCTTTGTCTCTTTTGGAGAGGATTTTTTTCCATGAGGTTTTCTCCTTTTATCTGTGCGCATGAGAGATCTTTTCATTTGTACATGGGTACCTCATCAGGCCTAGTTGTTGAGACCCATCTTTTACTTTTTATGCATTCATCATTTAGAGGTTTTAGCTTCTCCTTAAGTTGCACTTAAGGGGAGTGTTAAAGAAAAAGGGTATTTACCTAATTAATTATTTAATTACTTAGGTACATTTTCATACTAGGTACTTAAGCTTACTTGGGTCATGTGATTTTTATGTTTCATCATATGATGAGGACACATGTCATGATCTATTTTTATCTTCACCTAGGGTTTCATCCAAGTTTTTTTTTTCTTTTTCCTTTTATAATGATTCATTATTGTATCATTCATTGAGTCAGGATTGCACATTCATAAAATGATGCAGGAGCATTGCGCTCCTACCCCTCCTTGGTTGATGTTGTTCCCTCATCGGTGGAACTATAGCTCATCGGTAGAAGATTGTTACTTGTCCTGACGATAGAACAATGGGTTGGCGGTTGGCCCGATGGCCTGATGATGGTAGAAGTGATGGGTTGGCAGTTGACTTGATGGACCCGATAGGTCTTATTGCCTGATATGCCTTTGTGAGGTCGGCGATATCGACATCTAAGCCTACTTTTCTAAGGATATCAGAGTTGATAGAGGCATAAAGGGCACCATAATCTCCAATTCCCTGATGCTCTGATGCTCTAATGGGGCAATAGAAGGTTGGGTGATGTGTGGGTCCCGACTTGACAATGACATGTGTTGATTGATGGTGATTGGCGAATGGATGATGATGATGTGGTGATCAACGATTGGTCGTGTAATGAATGGATCCATATCGGAATGATGTGTGATCGGTAGGACCGAACCTCATCGACAGGACTCTTGAGATGGTTCCAACAACACAACGATGAGATGGAAGACATGCCGATAGCTTGAGATAGATAGTTGAGATGGGTGGTCAATAGGGTGGAAGATGAATTTGATCACGACACTTGGCAATATGATATTAGGTGAATTCCACATTGTTGTTGTGGAATGCATGATCATTGGCCAATTTGGTGATGCTACTAAGAATGATGTAACGACCTAGTGATTTCGAATGTTGATTAGCCAACTCGATGGATTTCCTGATAGTGAGGTAACTACATGGCTGTATTACTACACAAGGAATGTGGGAAGCCAAAGGTTGACATGCAAAACAAGAGTGATATACAGGAGATAGCTTAAGACTAGGAAGAGGTAGGAGAGGTGGTAGGTGAGGAGCCAGGAGCTCACAGAGAAGAAGTGGAGGTGGTGGAATAACTAGCCAGCTAGCTAGCTAGAAGGAACATGCACTGGTAAAGAAAGAAGTATCACTGGTAGAGAAGCCAATAAGAACTAGAAATTTCCCTATAGATGTAATTCTTGAATGTAATGTTGCTCCAAATGAATAAAAGGATGTTTTTGACCAGTGTGTGTCAATCTATATATTGTGTGATTGGATAGTTGGACAAGGCCCTCTGATCTCGACTGCGTCAAGTGGTATCAGAGTGGGTTATCAGAGTAGGAGATTGTTAGCATGAGAGAAGTATGTGAAAAGGGTTAATGAGAGGAAGCTTTTTGTTTTCTCAAAAAGAAACCCTAGAGAGATAGTTTGTTGCAGAAGAGGATTCTGTAACTGCAGAGGATTTGAGTTCTATAAGAGGTTTGTTGCAAGTGAGAGGAGACCTGTAACTATAGAGAACTTGAACCCTAGAGAGATCTGTTGCAGGAAAGGAGTTGTGACTGAAGAGGGTAGAGGAAGCACATAAGCTTGGAGTGAAGTGTGAATTTGTTGCAGGAAGGACTTGTAACTATAGAGGGTGGATACCCTAATCGAGAAGAGAGAATACTTGTGAGTCTCTGAAAGTAACCTGAGGGTTGAAGACTACGAGTTTGTGGCAAGTGTTTAACAAAATGACAAAGAAGAAAGGAAATAAGTTCTTCGTAGTTGTTTATGTAGGTGAACAAGATGGAGAGAATACTATAGAAGTATGTTTTGAGGATAACACGAAAGAGGATGAGATGAAAGATGTAGTTGTTACAAATACTGAGGTTTCAGTAGTCGAGGGTGATGTAGTAATGTATGAGGATCCAGTGTTCGATGAAAAACCTGATGAAGATCAAGAGCTTCTTGAGGAAGAGATTGCAGAGATAGAGAGGTTGTTCAATACAACAAAAAAGACAATGGAATTCGATGGTGGAGAAAAGATGTGATAGAAGAAGTCACTGAGGATAGAATTGATACAAATACAGAGGTGGTTGTAGCCATAGAAGAATGGACAGAGATGAAGGTCCGTGAAGAAGAAGTCATCACACAAGAGGATAAGAAGGGAAAATCAAGAGAGAAGATTGCACTGGAGTCATGTCTTGGTGAAGGCATGAAGGAACAAAGGTTGCCAAAGAGTCCTTTGGAGGACATATTGATGGATGTAGAATGTGTTGCAGATATGGTTGAGGAAGCAGAAGGAGTAGAGATAAAATTATCTTGGGAGAACATCTTGATGAAGATAGATGATGGTGGATAAAGAATACCAGCAGTGAAGCTTGCAAAAGTCCTTGTGCAAAAGGATAAGGCAGTGAAGAGTGAACCATAGAAGGAATGTTCTCAGAGGAGGACAAATCACAGTGGGTTAGTTCTCACAAAGATGAAAGAATGTGAGGAAGAATGGTGTGGATCTAAAGTTTGCAAAGAGATCTGAAGGAGAAGGTCTCTACAGAAATAGAGAAGTCGACAAATGCAAATAGTGAAAGGACGAAGGCGAAGATGCAAGTATGGAAGTGCAGAGTCAAGATGCTAGAAGAGGAGGAAAAAGAGGAAAGTTGATGTTGCAGACGCATGTGCAGGAGCACATAAATTTCAATCACCTTGGGAGTCTGATGTAGGAGCATCACACTCCTACCCCTCCTTGGTTGATGTTGTTACCTCATCGGTGGAACTATAGCTCATCAAAATAAGATTGTTATTTGTCTCGGTGATAGAACGATGGGTTGGTGGTTGGCCAGATGGCCCAATGGTGGTGGAAGTGATGGGTTGGCAATTGACCCGATGGACCCGATAGGTCCTATTGCCCTATATTCCTTTGTGAGGTCAGCGATATCGACATCTAACCCTACGTTTCTAAGGATATTGGATCTGATAGAGGCATAGAGGGCACCATAATCTCTAATTCCCCGATGCTCTGATGGTCTGATGCTCCAATGGGGTGATAGAAGGTCGGGTGATGTGTGGGGCCTGACTTGACGATGACGTGTGTTGACTGATGGTGATTGGTGAATGGATGATGACGATGTGGCGATCAACGATTGGTCATGTAATGAATGGATCCATATCGGAATGATGTGTGATTGGTAGGACCAATCCTCATTGGAAGGACTCTTGAGATGGTTCCAACGATACAACGATGAGATGGAAGATATGTTGATAGCTTGAGATGAATAGTTGAGATGGGTGGTCAACACAATGGAAGACGAATTCGATCATGACACTTGGCAATATGATACTAGGTGAATTCCACATCGTTGTTGTGGAATGCATGATCATTGGCCAACTTGGTGGAGCTCCTGATAGCGAGGTAACTGTTACCTAATTTTTAGCTTTCAGCTAAAATCAGGTTTAGTGTTTATTCTTTTGTGTTATTCGTTTAAACATTTAAAAGATAAACCATAAGTCTGCTAGGTTTAATATGCATGGAAAAAGATTTTCAAATAAAACAAATTATATTTTTTCATTCCAATGTTGCAATTACAACAAATGAGAAAAGAGAGTCATATGTATACAAATGTAATCTTTTATTGATAATCATGAAGGTACATGTCCCTCACAAGCCAAGGGACTAACTTCACTTATTCAATGGAAATAAAGAAACAATTTATACATGAATAAGTAAAAACACAATGTGCATATAAGAATGGAGACCATTCATTGCCTGAGAATGACTGGTTGTAAAGTTTCCCTCTTGCCTTGCTATTGCTGCCCCAAGTTGTTTGTGTCCTTCCTAGCTCCGTAGTGATCCTAGCTCCTGCATTTGGAAAAACAATGATATTAGAGTAGGGCTCTAAGCAATGAAAGATCTCAATCCTTACATACAAACCTACCTATGCATGTATAAACAGATCCATAAGTGCATTAAATAAGCATGCAAACCTTGGATGTCCTGGGAAGCAATGAAGTCATCAAACACATCCAAAATATGCATCTATTTTTCTAACTTGTTTGCTTCATGTGTAGATTTAGGACAAGTCTGGTTACTATTTTGATTCAGATTAAATACAACATGTAGGGTAAATGTGGCTCCCACGAGGGTAGAGCTCAACATGCTTGGAAATAAAAAGGAAATTGAGAAACTTGATCAAAGATTTACCTGTTATTAATGCATTAAATCAATATGGAATCACACCAGTTGATCAAATTTCATTATCAGATTCAAAAGATGCATCAAGTTCAATTATGCATCTCTTAAATAATGAGAGAGAAATCCAGAGTATTGTCAGGTCCCTCTCACCTTGACCCTATTGGATAGCCACACATCACATAGGATGGTGAGATTTTAGGTCACTGACATAGGGACATGTGTCTTCCCACTAGGATCAAAGTGGGGAGACAGTTATGTATTACACATGATCAAAAAGGAAACAAATGTGGTGGAAATCAGATAGTAGATTCAGGTGGGATAGTAAGCATTATTATAGAAGCCATGAAGGTTGGGATAACAAGATGTATTCTCATGTCATGCAGGACAACAACAATGTCTTTTGACTTTACTGAAGGAAAACAAGAAAGGGTCACAAGAGATTACATTATAGATGAAAAAGAAAGGAAGGGTAGTAAAACTTTTTAATTGCCCTGTTCAGTGTCACATAATTATCAACTTTCATCTACATTTTCTTGAAGTTGCTTAGACCCAAGGATTACCTCCACAACTAATATGCAATTGACAATAACTTTATTGATAGAAATGGAGAAACAGTCAAGTTTCACAACTTACAAAGTGTGACTTTTAATGGACATGAAATATTGTCACCATTGGCTACACAATCTATTGTTTTGAAACAATGAAATGATAGAAACAACAATGGAGAAAGCAATGTGGAGTTATGATCATGAGGAACAACCACTAAGCTTCAAATCAATACAATCACAAGCAATGGTTGATTAAATCATGAGACAACACAAGGTGACCCCTTTGAGGCGAAGGTCATGATACAAGTGAATAGGACAACACCTGTGCAAAAGCTACACATGAAACAAAAAAGAATAAACTAGAGAATGCTTATCATTGGAGGAAAATGGAATTGTTAATGCTTATTCATAGGTGCATTTGTGAAAGTAAGTGTAGTAAGGTCATTATCATTGACAATGGCAGTAAACAATGGTGACACAATGCACAGTTGACATGTAAGGGTGCCTTTCAAAAGTTGTTTCAATGCATGCAAACCTAGAATAGTTACAGTCATGAAGATAGTCATAAGTACAAGTTCCATGATGCATAGACAACCACATTCAATGAACATGAACACAGTCCTTTATATTCAAAATGTAATAGTCATAGCAAGGCATGTATCACAAGTTCCTATAAAAGATAAATTGCATACAAGTCACCAAGGACAATGCTACTATAGTAGTGATTTGACAATGAGCAATGGGCCTTCGAGGCTATAAATAACTAATAGTGGCATGCAAGCAGTTAAACGTACAAAATGCAACCCTTCATCCTGTAAAGTGAATTACAAAGGCATTAAATTTTTTTGGAGGGAAATAATGACAACATTGGACAGTCATTAAATATTGACAAGTCTGTGATGAACCTTGACAAGTATGCCAAAATGCCATTCTTTGAAAAACCTTATGAGCAGATAAACTTCAAAAAGTAATCCATTATATTTATCATGGTGCCAAAGCCTCGCATAGTGGTGTTTTGTCAAAGTGTTTGAGGCATCAAAAGGGGTTACCATAAGTGTTTAACAACATGAGGAGGTATCATCAATAAAGGACAGAGTATGATACTCTCAAAAGGAAATGACAAATGTAGGAGTTTCTTCACAATGAAAAACACACTTTGGGGTTTCAGTTTTCAAAGACATTCTACATGAAAAGGAAGTGTATTCACAAAATCAATTCAGATGCTCACTGAAAAGACACATTTTGCTACAAATTGGAGCTTTCAATTGTACCCACACTATACAATGGCATTGAATCATTTTGCAACAAAATCAGAGTTTTCTTTCAAATTGAAAATACCCATCTAGGTTCACCATGAGAAGCTAATGTAGAGGCAACAACAATGGTGTACATTTTACAGAAATAACAAATGGAAACCATTTCATGCAGGTCGTGGCCAAGTAGACCCCTTTTTTTGTAAAATATGGAAGACCCACCTGGTGTTTTAAAATGTGAAACAACATTGCTACAGATTACAAAAAAGGAGTGTATTTAAAAAACCCATTTGCATTTCTACAAAAAATCTAAGTTTCTTCAAGAAACTAAGAAACCCACTTGGTTTCTTTTGAAAAAAGTTGCAGATTCATAAATATACATGCTACAAAAAAACCCACTTAATGGTTTTTCAATTGGATTGAAAAAGGAACAAAAATTGTGAAATACAGAGGAAACCCAGTTTAAAAATGGAGGCTGAGCTCATAGGCCATCTTTCTTCTTCTACATATCAAAAACCCATCTGGGTTGTTAAGAAATTTGCTAATACAGAAGAGAATCGAAAGGACATTTTGGGTTTTCAAATGAAGCGAAGCCACACATGAAAAATACACTATTTTTTGTCCATGGTCGCGGCCAAAAAGTTTTTTTCTTCATGAAAGCGATGGGAAAACAATAATGGAGTGTCCTCATTAACAAGTGTAGAAAAGAAACAAGCATTTCATGCTTTATTCTCAAACTGGAAACAAAATGGGAGTCATTTTTCTCAGAATCTACAAGAATGGAGTCGATTTAACTCACTTGGAGCTTTTGCTCACAATTTTTTTGCAAAATTTCAAGCTTTTTGCTTCTAAAAAAGCTTCATTAGAGTTCTCATGGCGGCTGTGAACAAAATGAAACAACAAACAGAAAGAACAAGTGATACATATGGGTCAGCAATATGTCCATGGCCGCAGCTTGTAGGTTCTGAAATGGCCTCCAAATGGTGTAAAAATGCAAATTTTGAACAAAATGAACATTTTCTGATGTCGAAGTGTTTCCATCAAGAAATCACAACAAAACCTGTGGAAAATCTCCATTTTTCTATGTTTTCTCAAACCCCATGGTGGTAGCATCATGTTCCAGATTGTTCAACGACCAAATGATGGTGTTTTCCCTTTGTTTTGGTATTTTGATGATTAGGGTTTGACCCTATTCGACAGGGATGGGATTTTCTTCCCATGTTTTTAAAATTGAAAACATGTGTTAATGCATGGGGGCTGAAACTTGTGTTTTGACTTAGGCATTTTATGCCTTAAGGTTTTTTCCCCTTATTTCAAAACATTTCCAAGTCCTCAAACAATACAACATATGGGGAGTGTGCCAAGTTACACATATGATGCCTTTGATTTTTTACCAATAATCATGTGACTTGGAATATGCTTTCCAGGAACTATGGAGGTCGGCCATATTGGCCAATTGTTTTTGAGCTTTATGATGCCTTTGAAAACTAGTGAGTATTGACCATGTGTGGACTAAAATGCAGAATGAGGTAAGTAGATATGGTCATGTGCCTTGGAAGTTTTTAACCTTGTTTAATGGTTTTGGAAGCATTTAGATATGACATTATGTGTTGCATTTTATTTCAATGTATAAAGATATCATTTAAGTGATTTGAAAATCACTTTTATTATGTCTTTTTAATGCGAATGTAATTGTTGTGCGCTTTTTAACACACGCCCCACTGGAGTGGGGGACCCCCTTTCTTCGTTGTGTCTTTGACCTTTGATTTTATTGGATTTATCATTTTGGGGTCTTGACATGTTGGTTTTGCTGGTTTCACCCTTGCCTTGGGGTTGGTATTGATTGGAATTAAGCTTTTGGCCAAGTCCGGGTTTTCACCTGGATCCGGGATTCTCCGCCTCCGGCGGATTTCTCCGGCCCTGGTTCCTTGTCCGTCTCTTGCCGAATTCTCCGATTCCGGGTTTTTTCCTAACTTCGGGATTTTCCGGTCCAGTCGGATTTTCCCGGATTCCGTCAAATTCCCGATCTTCCTGATTTCCCCGGTTCCTGCATTTCCGCGGAATCCGTGTCTCCGCGCATTCTGGGATTCTCCGAAATTCCACTTGGGGCACGGGTTTCCGGACTTGTCAGAAACGTCTTTTCGCGCATTAATGGCTGAGGTATCTTGGTTCAGACGGGTATAAGGGCGAATTTAGGGTATTTTCAGATTCATTCCAACTTCGATTGCTTCCTTGTTTTCTGCTCTGGCGATTCAGAACTTCCGTTTGAGCTTCGAGGTTTGATCTTGGATTGTTTGCGCGTGGATTACTTGAGTGTTGCTGCCAGTATCTCGTTGCCGGGGCGTGTTGTCACGTGGATTGATTTTCCAAGCTCAATTTCTGCTCGTCTTTTTCCATGGTATGTATTCGTCGCTCTTCCGTTTGTTTGCATGGTGATTTGAGATTTTCTTATACTGGGCGTTGTTGAATTTTGGGGTCGGCTCTTATTTTGACTTTGGGAGTCGTATTTATTCAGTCGGTTTGATCCGTCTTTTTTATTTGAAGCTCATCTCTCGTGCCCTATGAGTTCCGTTTATCCGCTTGATTGCATATTTACACTTTAGACGGAATTCTGGGTCGTGTTGCTTAATTGTTTTGGGTGCGGGATGTGTTACCATGCGAATTTAGGGTTTTTCTTGGTGTGTCGGTTAAAGCGATGATTTGATCCTGTGTTTGAATGACTTTCGCCTCGTTTTATGTTGGCTTCCCCGTCCTGTGAGGATTAGAGGGCTTTTAGGTAAATCCTGAACTGATACTTTAACCCTAAAAGCTTGCTCTGGTTCTAATGGCGGATATGTGATTGTTCGATTTAGGGCATCGTCATTTTAGTATGGGATCCTTCCTTTGAGTGCTTTTGAGTGTTGGGCACTCTTTGCATATTCGAGTCTGGTAATTGTCGTCGGTTTTGGGTTCATTCGAGCTTTGATATTGAAGATCTTGTGGTCACTCCTGTTTTGGTGCACGTTTTGCCATTTTTCGGGTTTCCGAGGCTGTCGCGGAATTTCTGGTCTCCCGGATTTTCCCGGTTTCCTTTTATTCCGCGGGCAGGGTTAATTTCCGGTGCATTTGATGCCGTCCGCGAAAGTCCGTCCCATTCGGATTTTTCCGGATTTCCTGTCTGATTGCATTCTTTTGTATATTTCGATGAGGGAATTGATGGAGTGATTGTTAATGCCTATTTCTTGATTGCCAAAGAGTAAAATTGATGATTTTCCTTTGATTTCCGAGCATATTAATGATTTACATGGCTAATAGTGCTTTGGTGGCAGGAGTCCGTCTGGGTCGGATTTCTCCGGAATTCCGCCCCGAATGTATTTTCCCGGATTATACGATTTTCCCGGATTATTTGATTTCTCCGGATCTCGGAAGATTGGCAATTGGCATTTGGTTTTAATGGATTTGTATGATGTATGCTAACCTTTTGGATGGATATGAGCTTAATAATTAAATTCTAATAATAATTCTTGGATGTGCAGGCTGAATCAAGCAAAGCTGCTGTTGGGAAGTCCAAAGGTGGTGCGGGGGCATCTGCAGTTTCCGAGACAGAAAAATTGAGATTAGACATGAGGAGTCAGGTCCCAGAGAGTAAGATATCCTCCGTGTGGGCAGATGTGTCCGATACCAACGTTGGTGCCTGGCGTTACGAAGAATTCAAACAGAGAACAGCTGAGAAGGACCAATCGGCATTGAGGCAAGGAATGATGAACTCAGGGTTGGTACACGTGGCAGGGTTCCCTCCAGCAGTCCAGTGTTACGAGCTGATTTTGGAGTGTGCTAGGCAGTACGCCTTTGACACACAGATGGTAGTTAGTACTGAGGGACGGGTGTTGGCAAATTTCAGTCCAGCCTCCATTGCCCGAGCTTTCAGCATGCCGGATCTCCCCTCGGTTTGCGCGCTAAACATTGACACTGCTCGCACGTATTATGAGAACGAGCCAGTCAAGGCTCAACAGCTTATTAACTCATGGCTTGAGAAGCCCAAGTCTCACCACTCTAAATTGCCCAAACAGTTGCACAGGGTGAAGTTCAGGCCAGATATTTATGATGCCATCACACTGTTGAGCAGGGTGGCCGGACTCAAAACTGCCGGGGTATTGGAAAGTTGGATGGTCCATGTGATCACCAAGATAGGCCAAGGAACGAATTACCACTGGGCAGGACTTATCAGTGCGGAAATAGATAGGCAACTGAGGAATGTTTTGGAAGGAAAGAAGTTCACCATGTCCTCCTTTGTTATATATATACTGGCCATCTCCTATCCCTATAAGGGACTGACTCCGGCAGGAACTATTGGACAAGACATTATCTATGAGGTCTATCCGGAATTGCACCTCGAGCACGGAGATTATAGGAGGGCCAATGATGCCTTCACTATGCACATTACCCGGACCCTTCAGAATGCGGAGCACATCAGATTTTCCGATGGGGCTAGGGGTTGATTAAGAATTATGGGGCCTGGTTCATCCAGTTCCCCACTTTCACTTATCTCCGGATTGATGGATGCCCCGTTGCTCCCTACAGATTGCCCAGGTATCCCACTGACCACATAGTGCTACTAGAGGTCGTAAGACAAATTTGTGAGTTCGATACGGTGGTCAAGAAGGAGAAACATAAAACTGGTTTTGGAGGTGACTTCCCTCTTGGGATTGGCGTAGATGTGATGTGTCCTTCCATTCAATCAGCTCACACTGCAGGTGAGGAATTGGCAGCCTATGGATTCTCTTTCCATTCAAAGAGAATGAATTTTGACATCACCGGAGGGGCACAAAAAAGGGCTACCCGGGAATACAGGCACAAGGAGGACTTGGAGGACTACTGGGTCAACATCAAGGATGACCTTGATGCACGAAGGAAAAGGTATTCCCGGCTGCCAGTAGAGGCAATTAGGCAGTACAATGTGAAGCTAATTCCCGATCAGCTGGAGGATGATGGAAAATTGGTCCAGGACCATGTCTATGAACCCATCAAGGATAGGTCAGTAGCGGATATTGACTGGAATGAGCCTGAGGTGACAGAGTTGGAGGACTTAATGGCTCCGGTGCTAAAATATACCTTTGCTTGGATCAAACATGAGGTCTGGGTGTTGGAAAATGCCGATGTTCCCCTCACTTTCGACCTGATGGGGAATCTTAACCCCATGTCCACTTCAGAGGAATCCGGGGAAGAGGACCCCAAAGGGAAAACAGCCAAGGCCTCTCCTTTCAAAATCAAGGTCAGAAGTCCTAAGGGGACTCAACCTGCAGCAAAAAGGAAACCTATCGGCAAACGCAGGTGGAAGACCCTGACTATCAGCAGGTCCTCGGACGAGGAGGAGGTGGAGAAAGCTGAGGAGGAGGATGTTCCTCCACCGCCCAAGAAAGCCAGAACTACAAGGGCGGCGAAAAAGAAAGGCCAAACGACTTCGGAGGATGAGCCTCCGGTTGTGGATGTAGAAAGCTCCGGAGGGGAGAAGACCAAAGTGTACACCAGAAGATCCAGAACTCCGTCCCCAAAGGATGCTGCACAGCCAAAGGTTTCTTCTCCAATATCGCCAGCTGCTGAACAGGACAAGCCTGTCTCTCCTCCACAGGGTGTAACAGAACCGGTAAATCCGGATGAACAGGAAATCAGCGGAGAAGCAGAGCCGTTTGAGGAAGGGGCATTATTCAGTGAGGCTGCCGGGCTCGAGGTAGAGACAGAGGAAGGGCACACTTCCCCTTTGGTACAGTACGAGGACTCTTCGGAGAGTGAGAAGGGCCGCGGATCTCCAGAACCAGAGAAAATCATCCCCGCTGGAACTCCATCGCCGGTGTTTCCTGAGTTGCGATTTGAGGAGATGAACCAAGGTGAACAACCCCCAGAGAAAGATGATGACAAGGCAACAGAAGAAGGAGAAGTTGAGGTGGCAGTAACAGAAGAGGAGAAAGCCACAGAAGACCCGGGGAAAACTGACACAGAAGGAATCCGGACGGACCCTGTAGCCCCGGACTGGTTAGAAAAAGAAATAGCAAGGAAGAAACAGGTGATAGTGGAAGACACTCCTCTCGACTGGGATGCAATGTTATCTCAGATTGGAAAGGGGAAAAGGAAGAAGGCAGCTAGGATAATTTCCCGGGTGGAAAGGGATGAGGTGCATAACCGTGTAATACACATCGCCACCCCTGCTGCAGATAAAACAAGAGAGGAGGTAGTAGGCCAGGATTACAGTGTCCAAACCATTAACCTTGGGCCAGCTTCCCTAGAACAAGACATTGAGGAATTCGAGGAGTCAAGTGCTGTGATTCTGGATAGGTTGAAGAAGGAGACTCAGACAAAGAGAGAATTAAAAAGGGAAAATGAAAGGTTGAGGAAAAGCTTAGAAGAAGTCATGAGACCTCTACAGTCCCTCCATCCGTCCTCCTCTTCTACTCCCGGATTTCTGCCGAAGGAAACAATTTCTGGCATAGAGAAGATGAAGGCTTCCACACAAGCTGTCATGGACTGGTTGATGAGTGTTCGGACACAAGGGGATGAAGCTATTAAGGAGATCCTGTCAGTTGGCAAGGATGCAGTCCAAGGAAAAGAGCTGATGGAGGGTATCCTTTCTCAGGATATGAATGATGTCGATTCTCTGTTGCAGAAGACAAAGATTATTCTGGGACATGGCAGGGAACAATTGGGCAAGGATGGAATTCTTCCTTCTTCCAGGTTGGATGAACCATGGGAATGGTTCGAGGCATTACAGATCAGGCAGGGAGCCCTGAAAAAGATAAAGAAACGAAGAAAAGCCATTGATGCCGACCTAACTGCAATTTATGATGGTTGCATTGCATTTTTGAAGTGATGACAGGGAGGAATAAGATGGCTCCCAAGTACCTGAGTTTGGATCAATTGAAGGAATGGTGGAATGAGGTTTATGCCCCGGATTCTGATGAGGTTGTCACTGGCCATATGCTTGATGATGCGGCTACATATTTGGCAGTGATAGATAGATACCTGACCAGCAGAAAGGATTGGAAGGGGACCATTGAGCGGTCCAATGAGGGGATTGAGTCAATTAAATGCCGGCTCAAAGTTTTTCCATTGCCACCTGTTGCTGAGTTGGAAGGAGTTTTCTTGAAGGTCCAAGGGTCACCAGCGCGGAGAAAGGACAAGGGAAGCAGCGGTTAATGTTTATCTCGAGATTTGTGCTTCCCTATTATCATAGGGCATGCATTGGACCGGATTTCCTTGGGGATTGTGCCTTGGCCGACTTGGATGATGGCATTAAATGTGTGCCTTAGTTTGTTTCCTTGGCCGACCTGTTTTGGCGGTTTTTATCTTTATTGTAAAATGTTTGGCTGGGCCGACATGTTCTGGGAAATTTGTTAAATAGGCATTTTTTGCCTTATTGTAGGACGGTTCAGAGGATTTTGATCGTAGAGATTAGCAAGAGCAATAGTTAGAGTTTTAGAATTTCTTAAAGCAGATATCATATTCAGAACAGTTGAAATTGTTGCAGTATTTGATGATTAATACAATTGGAGACATTGTGGTTTTCCTGGTGAAATCCTTTGTGTTATCTCATCTTGCATGGTTCTTTTGTTCTATCTTTCACATTGCTTGAAGATCTAGGGTTTATTATTTAGAAATAAATTAGTTTAGTCAGATAAATGGTGTATGTGATTTCATATTTGGAATGTTGGTAGCTATCTTTGGTCTACACTCCCAGTAACTATCTGATTGTAGTAGGCTGGTGAAGTCAACCTGGACCATATATATTCAAATGTGCTTAAGTTCGGTTGTAGATGCAAGTCTATGATTTGAAAATTTATACTCCTCAGAAGATTGCACTGTTCTTGTAGAGATTGCCTTGTGGGTCGAACAGGAATTGGTTATTTGAGATAGGTCCATTCCAAATATATGTCATTTGCATTGCTTGTCTGTTTAATAATTTAGATTTTATTACCCTCCCCGCATCCTTATCTTTTGCAATTTCTTTATTATTCGGTTAGATTTAGGATTCAAGATCATCATATTGTTAGATCTGATAAATTGAAAAGGTTCAGTTTGCTTGTAGTAAGGTCCGATTGTGATTACCAGCAATTTCACATTTCATCTGAGTTGTTTTATGCATTGCTATGACCTAACACCCGAGAGACCTTGGGGTGATTTTCAGTAATTCATTATTGGAGATTACCTTTCAAGAGAGATAGGATTTTGTATTCTGTCTGAGTTGTTGTTGTGCAGAAAACACCATCAACAGATTGGCGCTAGAAGGAGGGCCTGAATGAGCACACTGGATCGTTTCTTGAATGCCATCTCTCCAGAGAGATTTAGGAGAAATACCAGATCCACCACCAGAGAGGAAGATTTAGAGGAACTTCAATTTCCCAATAGGTCAAGAAGGACTAGAGGGAGAGGAGAATCATCATCGCCCGCTCCATCACCAACATCATCCACATCTTCATATAGGGGAGTATCATCCTTACCTATCCCTTCACCAACATCGTCCATATCTTCTTACCCTGAGGTTGAAGCAATACCCGTTCCTCAAGAGGTTCCCCTTCAACAGTTCCAGCCTGCCGTTAACCAACCACAACCTCCACCCCCGCTTTTACCAATGGCTTTCCTTGCCAATAATCCGTCACCTTTGTCCTTCGGAGCTTATAATGTAATGCCTAAAAATCCTGAGCATTTCTGCTCGAAATTTCATGTAAACGACCCGAATAGAACTGCAGAGGAACACATAAGGATTTTCCAAACTTGCCTTAAAGACAGAGGAATTGTCCATGAAGATGTTGCTTGTAGGTTATTCCCTTACTCCCTGGGTGAAGAAGCTTTTTATTGGTACAACCATCTCCCTGCTGGCTCAATTCAGAACTGGGGTGACCTTGAAAAAACCTTTCTGCAAAAGTTCCGAATACCCATCAGTGCTAATGAGCTATACCTGCAATTTATCAAAGTCAAGAGAGAAGTCAACGAACCCATAGCCAGTTTTAATAATAGATTCCATCGTGCGTTCACCAGATTGCAAGATCCCTATGTCCTAGATGATGGTACTGCCCTGGGAGTATATTATGAAGCTCTGGATAGTCTAACGGAAACCTTTCTGAAATGGAGACCTAACCCTCCAGCTACCTTGACAGACGCTTACACGGAGGCTGTCAAGCTTAGCACAGACTTGAGACAACACTTGACGGGGCCATTACCTTCTCTGGGACCAGTCGCACACCCTAACCAGATTCAGGCAGTAAATCAGGCTCTCACCAATCATACCCCTATTATGAATCCAGTCCCTCAATTATCAATGGTACCGCACCCTGGTCATCCTATGAATCAGGTTTCTCCTATGATGAACTTCCCTCAACAGCAGGTTAACCAGCCTATGTACCAGTCACAATCAAATAGCTTCCCGGCTTATCTGCAGAATTCGGAAGTGTTGCATCAATCTCTGGGATCCGCCCCAGTACCCGTCCCACCTCTGAGTAACCCAAACCAGCCTCCCTACCGAGACCCTAATAAGGAAAGAATTGACGAAATGGCTGAACAAATAAAGAAGCTAAATCTAGAGGTGACTTATTTGAGAAACCAGAATAGCCAATTGCAAGCTGCTCAAAAGGGAATGCAATCCAATCAGAACAGGGAGTTCTCACAGGGGCAGAATTTCGACAGGGGACAACGCAATGACAGAGGACTTTACAATGACAGAGGGTATAACCAGGATAGAGGTTTCAACAACGATAGGAGGCAAAACTTTGATAGAGGCCAAGGAAGTGGGTCAGGATTTGACAAAAGGCCATCACAAGGACAGAACAGAACTTGGAATACAGGGCCTAATAATGGAGGAGTTCCTACTCCATTGGATCAGCCAGCCAATCAGATTGTTAATCAATCTGCCAATCAGCCAGTTAGCCAGGATAAACCTCCCACTGGTGTGTATCTCGCAGAAGCAGCCCTATCAGGATGGTGTAGGCTTCACAAAACAAGTCAGCATTCAGAACTGGAATGTCCTGAGTTCCAGACTGCAGCTTCTATCTTTCAGTATGAGGTAGAGAATAATGTGAATGGGCAGGAGATTGTTCCTTCCAATTCATACGATTCCCCTGTGCTGGTGTTGAACCATGCTCCTTTTCCCACTAGTAATGAAAATGTACCAGAAGAACCTGATTTCCAGAAAGATGAAATTGATCAGATTTGTAATGGAGATGAAGTAGCTCAGCTATTTAACGAAGGGGAGATGAATGACAATGGCCCCTTGGATCAGGAAGAAACCGGTGTTGAAGAAGTTCAGATGTTTCAAAGACAGGGATTGAGGGATATGCCTCACAGACGCCCACAGCCTGGAGGGCCCTTTACCACTTCCATTCCCCCCAACAATTTCACTACTCCTCCAGATCCTAATGCAAGTAACAATCCGTCTTATCCACAGGTGTCCAAGCAGTACCTTTCGAAAGATAGACAAGCTCGAGCAGAACCACAGAAGGAGAGGATTGTTCAAATAAGTAAGGAGAAGGTAGAGGAACCATCTAAAGAGGTTTCTACTGATATGAGTGAAGAACAGATGGCTTCGTACGTCGCAGAGGAATTCAAAAAATTAAAGGTAAACCTTTCTGCTTTTGAATTGTTGAGGTTTCCTGCAATTAGAAAGGCTGTCTTGGGTACTTATGATGCAAATTCAAAGACATTGGACAAATCTTCTGGGGAGCATGACAGCCAGACCTCTAGTTTTCAGCCTGTGAACACACAAAGTCAGACGCCGAATAGGACTAATCCCCCCCTGGAGATAGAGGAAAAGAGAAGGACATAACTCAAGTGGCCCAGATGGATACTCAGCCCACTTTGTTTCAAGGAAAAACGGAGACTCCTCCATTTCTGATTTCTGTCAGAATTTTTGGTAAGAACCTCCATAATTGTCTGTTGGATTCTGGTGCTTCCACTAATGTGATGCCTCTTGGAGTTTGTAGGGCTCTGGGAATTACACCTGCTGAGTCCCAGAAAAAGGTGACTCAGTTGGATAGGACCGAAGTAAGTGTGGTAGGGGAACTTAACATGATCCATATGCAGATCGCTTCTGATCCTAGAATCCAACAGGTTATTAACATTCAGGTAGCTGACATTCCTGATGCGTACGGTTTAATTTTAGGAAGAGATTTCACTAGGGCCCTGAATGGGTATGTGTCTACCGACCACTCACATGTGGCTTCCCTGGAAGGGAGTGCCCAATCAGATAAGGATTGAGAGGGAGCCTAGAATGAAGTACATGATAACAGAATACCAAAAGACT
>VDFB02270662.1:0-11895 GCA_007258455.2 Sequoia sempervirens
AGAGAGATAGAATTTTGTATTCTGTCTGAGTTGTTGCTGTGCAGAAAACACCATCAACAGATTGGCGCTAGAAGGAGGGCCTGAATGAGCACACTGGATCGTTTCTTGAATGCCATCTCTCCAGAGAGATTTAGGAGAAATACCAGATCCACCACCAGAGAGGAAGATTTAGAGGAACTTCAATTTCCCAATAGGTCAAGAAGGACTAGAGGGAGAGGAGAATCATCATCGCCCGCTCCATCACCAACATCATCCACATCCTCATATAGGGGAGTATCATCCTTACCTATCCCTTCACCAACATCGTCCATATCTTCTTACCCTGAGGTTGAAGCAATACCCGTTCCTCAAGAGGTTCCCCTTCAACAGTTCCAGCCTGCCGTTAACCAACCACAACCTCCACCCCCGCTTTTACCAATGGCTTTCCTTGCCAATAATCCGTCACCTTTGTCCTTCGGAGCTTATAATGTAATGCCTAAAAATCCTGAGCATTTCTGCTCGAAATTCCATGTAAATGACCCGAATAGAACTGCAGAAGAACACATAAGGATTTTCCAAACTTGCCTTAAAGATAGAGGAATTGTCCATGAAGATGTTGCTTGTAGGTTATTCCCTTACTCCCTGGGTGAAGAAGCTTTTTATTGGTACAACCATCTCCCTGCTGGCTCAATTCAGAACTGGGGTGACCTTGAAAAAACCTTTCTGCAAAAGTTTCGAATACCCATCAGTGCTAATGAGCTATACCTGCAATTTATCAAAGTCAAGAGAGAAGTCAACGAACCCATAGCCAGTTTCAATAATAGATTCCATCGTGCGTTCACCAGATTGCAAGATCCATATGTCCTAGATGATGGTACTGCCCTGGGAGTATATTATGAAGCTCTGGATAGTCTAACGGCAACCTTTCTGAAATGGAGACCTAACCCTCCAGCTACCTTGACAGACGCTTACACGGAGGCTGTCAAGCTTAGCACAGACTTGAGACAGCACTTGACAGGGCCATTGCCTTCTCTGGGACCAGTCGCACACCCTAACCAGATTCAGGCAGTAAATCAGGCTCTCACCAATCATACCCCTATTATGAATCCAGTCCCTCAATTATCAATGGTACCACACCCGGGTCATCCTATGAGTCAGGTTTCTCCTATGATGAACTTCCCTCAACAGCAGGTTAACCAGCCTATGTACCAGTCACAATCAAATAGCTTCCCGGCTTATCTGCAGAATTCGGAAGTGTTGCATCAATCTCTGGGATCCGCCCCAGTACCTGTCCCACCTCTGAGTAACCCAAACCAGCCTCCCTACCGAGACCCTAATAAGGAAAGAATTGACGAAATGGCTGAACAAATAAAGAAGCTAAATCTAGAGGTGACTTATTTGAGAAACCAGAATAGCCAATTGCAAGCCGCTCAAAAGGGAATGCAATCCAATCCGAACAGGGAGTTCTCACAGGGGCAGAATTTCGACAGGGGACAACGCAATGACAGAGGATTTTACAATGACAGAGGGTATAACCAGGATAGAGGTTTCAACAACGATAGGAGGCAAAACTTTGATAGAGGCCAAGGAAGTGGGTCAGGATTTGACAAAAGGCCATCACAAGGATAGAACAGAACTTGGAATACAGGGCCTAATAATGGAGGAGTTCCTACTCCATTGGATCAGCCAGCCAATCAGATTGTTAATCAATCTGCCAATCAGCCAGTTAGCCAGGATAAACCTCCCACTGGTGTGTATCTCGCAGAAGCAGCCCTGTCAGGATGGTGTAGGCTTCACAAAACAAGTCAGCATTCAGAACTGGAATGTCCTGAGTTCCAGACTGCAGCTTCTATCTTTCAGTATGAGGTAGAGAATAATGTGAATGGGCAGGAGATTGTTCCTTCCAATTCATATGATTCCCCTGTGCTGGTGTTGAACCATGCTCCTTTTCCCACTAGTAATGAAAATGTACCAGAAGAACCTGATTTCCAGAAAGATGAAATTGATCAGATTTGTAATGGAGATGAAGTAGCTCAGCTGTTTAACGAAGGGGAGATGAATGACAATGGCCCCTTGGATCAGGAAGAAACCTATGTTGAAGAAGTTCAGATGTTTCAGAGACAGGGATTGAGGGATATGCCTCACAGACGCCCACAGCCTGGAGGGCCCTTTACCACTTCCATTCCCCCCAACAATTTCACTACTCCTCCAGATCCTAATGCAAGTAACAATCCGTCTTATCCACAGGTGTCCAAGCAGTACCTTTCGAAAGATAGACAAGCTCGAGCAGAACCACAGAAGGAGAGGATTGTTCAAATAAGTAAGGAGAAGGTAGAGGAACCATCTAAAGAGGTTTCTACTGATATGAGTGAAGAACAGATGGCTTCGTACGTCGCAGAGGAATTCAAAAAATTAAAGGTAAACCTTTCTGCTTTTGAATTGTTGAGGTTTCCTGCAATTAGAAAGGCTGTCTTGGGTACTTATGATGCAAATTCAAAGACATTGGACAAATCTTCTGGGGAGCATGACAGCCAGACCTCCAATTTTCAGCCTGTGGACACACAAAGTCAGACACCGAATAGGACTAATCCCCCCCCTGGAGATAGAGGAAAAGAAAAGGACCGAACTCAAGTGGCCCAGATGGATACCCAGCCCACTTTGTTTCAAGGAAAAACGGAGACTCCTCCATTTCTGATTTCTGTCAGAATTTTTGGTAAGAACCTCCATAATTGTCTGTTGGATTCTGGTGCTTCCACTAATGTGATGCCTCTTGGAGTTTGTAGGGCTCTGGGAATTACACCTGCGGATTCCCAGAAAAAGGTGACTCAGTTGGATAGGACCGAAGTAAGTGTGGTAGGGGAACTTAACATGATCCATATGCAGATCGCTTCTGATCCTAGAATCCAACAGGTTATTAACATTCAGGTAGCTGACATTCCTGATGCATACGGTTTAATTTTAGGAAGAGATTTCACCAGGGCCCTGAATGGGTATGTGTCTACCGACCACTCTCACATGTGGCTTCCCTGGAAGGGAGTGCCCAATCAGATAAGGATTGAGAGGGAGCCTAGAATGAAGTACATGATAACAGAATACCAAAAGACTTCGACCGAGGTTCTCATATCAGAAGCTGGAATGGGAAACTACTTGCTGTCCGCCCCATATGAAGAATTAGATGTAGAAGAGGTGCTGATGTTGCATACGATGCCAGTGGACGCTGAAACAGGGTCCAGTCTTGTTGAAGCCCTAACAGAATCAGTTGAGGAAGAAGAAGAATCTGAGGATAGACAGATCAGCTTACTGGACAATTTCCAGGATTTCATTAAGCAATGCGTAGAAAATCAAACTCACTTGGAAAGGAGGACAAGTTTTAAGGAGTTACTCTTGCCGAATTGGTGCAGAGTTCACAATGCTTCTCACTCAGAATTGGAGTGTTGCTTGTGTCAGACAGCAGTGAAAGAAGTGTACAAAAGCATAAATCCATCTCAGGAAGTTGGTACAGATGAACAGAGTCTGCAGGAAAAGTCTGAGAATCAGAAACCTGTTGTGGCTGTGAAAACCTCTATTACTGATAAACCAAAAGACAAAATGAAGAAGACCACCGCTGCGGAGTACTGGACTCTCAAGTTTGACGGATCTAAGTCCAAGCAAGGGGCTGGAGCTGGATTTGAATTGATAAGTCCCAGAGGTAAGAGTTTCTTCGCAGCTCATAGACTCCAATTTCATTGTACAAATAATGTGGCTGAATATGAAGCTTTAATTCACGGACTCCTTATGGCACTCAAGAAAAAGGTCAAGGTCCTACAAGTTTTTGGTGACTCAGAATTAGTGGTCAAACAAGTAAGAAAGCAGTATGCTTGCCACGACAGGAGAATGACCAACTATAGGCATAGAGTGTGGGACCTCATTGAGGGGTTCGACGCTTTTAATATCCAATTGATCCCAAGGAAGAAGAATCAAACTGCTGATTCTCTAGCTCAAGCGGCCAGTACTTTGCAGCCCCTGTCTTTGTCAGGATTGAAGAAGTTTACTGTTGAATTAACTCCTGTCCCGTCAGTCCCTGACAATGTGACTAATTTTCAGGTGTTTGAGGATGATAAGCATATCCTTGACTTTATCACGAACACGGATGTTTTTGCTTCACAGATCATTGACGAAACAGAACCTCAGGAAGCAGAATTGGATCTGGAAGGTGTGCTAAACTTGAAGTCCAATACTATTCCAAGAGGAATGGTACAGCTGGAGAGGATTTTCGATATGGATAAAATCAGAGATCAGGAACAGGAATCTAAGAAAGAGTCTATCAGTGGGCAGTGTGACACTCACAATGTAGGCACTGAAGAAGATGTGAAGAATGTTTTCATTGGTAAGGTTTGTACACCTGAAGAAAGACAGGAAATAATCAGGGCCTTATACGATTTTCCAGACATAGTGGCCTGGGGTTATGAAGACTTGAAGACTTACGATACATCCATCATAACTCACACTATACCTCTCTCTCAAGCGAGAATTAAGCACTTTACTAGACGAGGCCGAGACCTGTCTTGTTGTTGGAGGCCACTCATACGAAGAAGTTCAAGCTGTCTACCTTTCGTTATATTTCTGTCGAGGCATTCTTGGTGGCAAACTGGTGCCAGAGTTAGAAAAAGAGCAGGTGAAATTAGACTGTGTGACTGCATAAATCTGGAAGGTCATCGAAAAGGATAATTATCCCGTTCCTAGTTGAATGAAGTGTTGCAAGTAGTTGTGGTCCTTGATAATTAATACCTTTCTGGGCGGCTATTGAGATATAATGGTGGTCGAATTATGAGGGCAGTTCAAGAAGGCGCTATGACCAGAGTAGGGAACTTTAAGCCCTACGAGGAGTGCCATTGGGAAGCTTATCAATGCAGGAGCCACGTTTCAACGAGCTATGGATATCGCTTTCAAGGACATCATAGGAAAGTGCATTATCATTTACATGGACGATCTGACTGTTTTCTCCAAAAACAGAGGGGATCATATCTCAGATCTGCGTAAGGTGTTCCAGAAGTGCAGGGAATTCGGCATCTCTTTGAATCCCAAGAAGTGTATCTTCGGAGTTACAGAAGGCAAACTGCTGGGCCATGTGATATCAGAAAAGGGCATTGCTATAGATCCGGAGAGGGTGGAAGCCATCCTAAGAATTCAGCCGCCTGCCAGCAAGAAAGAGATGAAGTCTTTCTTTGGTAAGATTAATTTTGTCAGGAAATTCATCACGGGATTTGCTGAGATTGTCAAGCCACTAAATGCCATGTTAAAACAAGATGCCAAGATCGAGTGGACTACAGAAGCAAAGCAGTCCTTTGCAGAGATTAAGAGAGCCATTGCTGACGCTCCAGTGTTGGTGAGTCCGGATTATAGTAAACCGTTCTATATTTATTCCTTTGCTTCAGACCACTCATGTGCTGGAATGCTGACACAAAAGTCTGATGAGGGGAATGAGCATCCCATCGCTTTCATGAGCGCGCCATTGAAGGATGCTGAGTTGAAATACCCATGTGTGGAGAAGCAGGCATATGCCCTTGTTCGAGCAGTAAAGAAATTTAGGCACTATATCCTTAGAAACAAGGTGTTTGCAATTGTTCCTGATTCTGCAGTTAAGTTATTGCTGATGCAGAATGAGTTAGGGGAGCGCAGAGCTAAATGGGTAACCATGCTACAGGAGTATGACATTGAGATCCAGCCCATGAGGCTGGTAAGAGGACAGGGACTCACCCAGACCATGGCAGAGATAGGTCCTGAATTGTCTGTCTGTAATTATGACGTTGGAGCGGTTTCACCGGATGGTTGGTATGATGATATAGTTTATTATTTGCTGAATCAGCGAGCTCCTGATCGTTTAAATGCAGTACAGAGGCGGGCCTTGAGACTGAAAAGTGATGGTTTCATGCTGAAAGGAGCCGTCCTATACAAGAAAAGAATCGAAAGGTGTTGCCAAAATTCGCCAAACAAAGCGAAGAGTAATAAATGGGTTTCACCATGATATGGCACCGGTCGCAGTTCACATATTGCTACTCTGAAGACGATTTTCTGGGCGGGATACTCGCGGCTACACTATTCCAAGGATGTTTCATCCATCATGTTCCGGACCTACATCACCCAGCCGGTACGCGGCGCGACTGGAAAGATGCGGCGGCTCCAGCTCGATACGTTATTAGAACAAACCTTTTTATAATGAATTGCCTTCGTTTCAATGTTATCAACCCACCATCTTCTTTGGACGGTATATTCTCACCATTACTGATTATTTTACAAGGTGGACTGAAGCATTTGCTTGTAGGCAGTGTACATCAGAAGTAGTAATCGATTTCTTAGAATCTGCCATTCTCAATCGGTTTGGATGTCCTTTCGCTGTTGTGTGTGATAATGGTCCTGCCTTTGCATCTTTGAAATTCTCAAACTGGGCTTTTGATCATGGCATTGTTGTTAAGTTTGTATCTAATTATTATCCCCAGGGGAATGGTCTAGCTGAATCCTCTAATAAGAACCTGTTGACTGTTGTCCGAAAACTGTTAGAGAAGAACCCAAAGGATTGGCATACCCAGCTCAGGTTTGCTCTTTGGGCCGATCGTACTCGGGTTAAGTCCTCCATTGGTACCTCTCCTTATCATTTAGTGTGCGGTCTGGAACCAGTTTTCCCTATCCAGCTTAAAATCCCAACTCTGTAGTTTATCAACCAGTTTTATGATGAGGGTGATAGAAGGGAAGCGAGATTAGCTGAATTGTTGCATCTTGAGGAAAAACGGGATAATGCCCTTGAAAGATTCGCCAAACATCAGGGGGTAGTCAAGCGATGGTTTGACAGGAGAGCTAAGGTCAAAGCCTTTAGGATTTCTGACCTTGTTCTGTATTGGGACAAGCCGCATGATCAGAAGGGTAGCCATGGTAAGTTTGATAGATTATGGCTGGGTCCTTACCAGATTGCTGAAATTCTGGGAGATAATGCCTTCCGTCTGAGGACTCTCACGGGAGAGGACATGCCACTGCCTGTTAATGGGCAGTATCTTAAACATTATTTCCAGTCTTGAGCTGTTCTCAGCTCTTTCCCCTGTAAATAGTTAGTTAGGTTGCTTTCTTTGCTTGTTTGTTTGTTTTGGTTCGGGTGGGTTTCCCTTTCGCTTTGCTGGCTTTGTTTGGTTAAAGTAGGTCTGCTTTGGTTTGTTTGTTTTGCTTTGCGTTGCTCTTGCTTTTGGTCTTATCTCCTTGTGGGATTGTGGGTGCATCTGTATGATAATGGTGACCAAGCAGGTCCAATGTTTCTGATATTTCCCTTACAAACTTTAATCTTTTTTCCAGAATGTTATGGTATGAATTCCGTTACCTATGTCACTTGTCCTTGTGGTAAGGCGAAGATTTTCTGGTCACTCTGCACAGGAATGTATTGGGGTCTTATACCTTTAATCTTTAAATATACCTGAAGTCGTAAAAGGTCCTTACAAGGTCTGGACAGGTGAAAAAAATCTTTTTCTGCTCTAGTGCCACTGTGGTTCTCAGCCCTGAGTGTGAACTTCACTGTTCACAGGTTGAATAAGTTGAGTAAAAAGAAATATTCGTATAAAAAAAAAAAAGAAAAGAGAAGAAGCAAAAGAAAAGAAATGGATATTGAAAATCTTGAGGTTCGAATTCAACTCATCAGGGGGATCTGAATATCTCTGCCGGGGCTATAGACGCCTGGCTGGCAGTAGAGCTATGTTCAGGAGGATCACAGCGATAACCTCGTCGGGGCTATGAACGCCTGACTGGCAGCGAGGCTCTATCCAGGTTACTTTTAGGGTCAGAATCTTTACGTAGCCTGTTCATACCAAATCTGGTTCTTTGCAACTGAAGGTAGGTAATATATGCACCTGCACACACTTGGACCCTGGTATAGGAATGTCTGAATGTCTGGGAGTTTCTTTGCTTTAACTTAGGGTGGCGGCTAGGTACTTGCGATGAAACCAGAGTTCTGGGTTCTTGATTTCAGTTTGTCATCGAAATGCTCAGGAGCATTTCCCCAGCAGAGTCGCCATTTGTTGTGCAGTTTTTGCACACACGCCCCACTTGGAGTGGGGGACCCCCTTTCTTCGTTGTGTCTTTGACCTTTGAGTTTATTGGATTTATCATTTTGGGGTCTTGACATGTTGGTTTTGCTGGCTTCACCCTTGCCTTGGGGTTGATATTGATTGAAATTAAGTTTTTGGCCAAGTCCGGGTCTTCACCTGGATCCGGGATTCTCCGCCTCCGGCGGATTTCTCCGGCCCTGGTTCCTTGTCCGTCTCTTGCCGAATTCTCTGATTCCGGGTTTTTTCCTAACTTCGGGATTTTCCGGTCCAGTCGGATTTTCCCGGATTCCGTCAAAATCCCGATCTTCCTGATTTCCCCGGTTTCTGCATTTCCGCGGAATCCGTGTCTCCGCGCATTCTGGGATTCTCCGAAATTCCACTTGGGGCACGGGTTTCCGGACTTGTCAGAAACGTCTTTTCGCGCATTAATGGCTGAGGTATCTTGGTTCAGACGGGTATAAGGACGAATTTAGGGCATTTTCTGATTCATTCCAACTTCGATTGCTTCCTTGTTTTCTGCTCTGGCGATTCAGAACTTTCGTTTGAGCTTTGGGGTTTGATCTTGGATTGTTTGCGCGTGGACTGCTTGAGTGTTGCTGCCAGTATCTCGTTGCCTGGACGTGTTGTCACGTGGATTGATTTTCCAAGCTCGATTTCTGCTCGTCTTGATCCATGGTATGTATTCGTCGCCCTTCCGTTTGTTTGCATGGTGATTTGAGATTTTCTTGTACTGGGCGTTGTTGAATTTTGGGGTCGGCTCATATTTTGACTTTGGGTGTCGTATTTATTCAGTCGGTTTGATCCGTCTTTTTTATTTGAAGCCCATCTCTCGTGCCCTATGAGTTCCGTTTATCCGCTTGATTGCATATTTACACTTTAGACGGAATTCTGGGTCGTGTTGCTTAATTGTTTTGGGTGCGGGATGTGTTGCCATGCGAATTTAGGGTTTTCTTGGTGTCTCGGCTAATGCGATGATTTGATCTTGTGTTTGAATGACTTTCGCCTCGTTTTATGTTGGCTTCCCCGTCCTGTGAGGATTAGAGGGCTTTTAGGTAAATCCCGAACTGATACTTTAACCCTAAAAGCTTGCTCTGGTTCTAATGGCGGATATGTGATTGTTCGATTTAGGGCATCGTCATTTTAGTATGGGATCCTTCCTTTGAGTGCTTTTGAGTGTTGGGCACTCTTTGCATATTCGAGTCTGGTAATTGTCGTCGGTTTTGGGTTCATTCGAGCTTTGGTATTGAAGATCTTGTGGTCGCTCCTGTGTTGGTGCACGTTTTGCCATTTTTCGGGTTTCCGAGGCTGTCGCGGAATTTCTGGTCTCCCGGATTTTCCCGGTTTCCTTTTATTCCGCGGACAGGGTTAATTTCCGGTGCATTTGATGCCGTCCGCGAAAGTCCGTCCCATTCGGATTTTTCCGGATTTCCTGTCTGATTGCATTCTTTTGTATATTTCGATGAGGGAATTGATGGAGTGATTGTTAATGCCTATTTCTTGATTGCCAAAGAGTAAAATTGATGATTTTCCTTTGATTTCCGAGCATATTAATGATTTACATGGCTAATAGTGCTTTGGTGGCAGGAGTCCGTCTGGGTCGGATTTCTCCAGAATTCCGCCCCGAATGTATTTTCCCGGATTATACGATTTTCCCGGATTATTTGATTTCTCCGGATCTCGGAAAATTGGCAATTGGCATTTGGTTTTAATGGATTTGTATGATGTATGCTAACCTTTTGGATGAATATGAGCTTAATAATTAAATTCTAATAATAGTTCTTGGAAGTGCAGGCTGAATCAAGCAAAGCTGCTGCTGGGAAGTCCAAAGGGGGTGCGGGGGCATCTGCAGTTTCCGAGACAGAAAAATTGAGATTAGACATGAGGAGTCAGGTCCCAGAGAGTAAGATATCTTCCGTGTGGGCAGATGTGTCTGATACCAACGTTGGTGCCTGGCGTTATGAAGAATTCAAACAGAGAACAGCTGAGAAGGACCAATCGGCATTGAGGCAGGGGATGATGAACTCAGGGTTGGTGCACGTGGCAGGGTTCCCTCCAGCAGTCCAGTGTTACGAGCTGATTTTGGAGTGTGCTAGGCAGTACGCCTTTGACACACAGATGGTAGTTAGTACTGAGGGGCGGGTGTTGGCAAATTTCAGTCCGGCCTCCATTGCCCGAGCTTTCAGCATGCCGGATCTCCCCTCGGTCTGCGCCCTAAACATTGACACTGCTCGCACGTATTATGAGAACGAGCCAGTTAAGGCTCAACAGCTTATCAACTCATGGCTTGAGAAGCCCAAGTCTCACCACTCTAAATTGCCCAAACAGTTGCACAGGGTGAAGTTCAGGCCAGATATTTATGATGCCATCACACTGTTGAGCAGGGTGGCCGGACTTAAAACTGCCGGGGTATTGGAAAGTTGGATGGTCCATGTGATCACCAAGATAGGCCAAGGAACGAATTACCACTGGGCAGGACTTATCAGTGCAGAAATAGATAGGCAACTGAGGAATGTTTTGGAAGGAAAGAAGTTCACCATGTCCTCCTTTGTTATATATATACTGGCCATCTCTTATCCCTATAAGGGACTGACTCCGGCAGGAGCTATTGGACAGGACATTATCTATGAGGTCTATCCGGAATTGCACCTCGGACACGGAGATTATAGGAGGGCCAACGATGCCTTCACTATGCACATTACCCGGACCCTTCAGAATGCGGAGCACATCAGATTGTCCGATGGGGCTAGGGGGTTGATTAAGAATTATGGGGCCTGGTTCATCCAGTTCCCCACTTTCACTTATCTCCGGATTGATGGATGCCCCGTTGCTCCCTACAGATTGCCCAGGTATCCCACTGACCACATAGTGCTACTGGAGGTCGTAAGACAAATTTGTGAGTTCGATACGGTGGTCAAGAAGGAGAAACATAAAACTGGTTTTGGAGGTGACTTCCCTCTTGGGATTGGCGTGGATGTGATGTGTCCTTCCATTCAATCAGCTCATACTGCAGGTGAGGAATTGGCAGCCTATGGATTCTCTTTCCATTCAAAGAGAATGAATTTTGACATCACCGGAGGGGCACAAAAAAGGGCTACCCGGGAATACAGGCACAAGGAGGACTTGGAGGACTACTGGGTCAACATCAAGGATGACCTTGATGCACGAAGGAAAAGGTATTCCCGGCTGCCAGTGGAGGCAATTAGGCAGTACAATGTGAAGCTGATTCCAGATCAGCTGGAGGATGATGGAAAATTGGTCCAGGACCATGTCTATGAGCCCATCAAGGATAGGTCAGTAGCGGATATTGACTGGAATGAGCCTGAGGTGACAGAGTTGGAGGACTTAATGGCTCCGGTGCTAAAATATACCTTTGCTTGGATCAAACATGAGGTCTGGGTGTTGGAAAATGCCGATGTTCCCCTCACTTTCGACCTGATGGGGAATCTCAACCCCATGTCCACTTCAGAGGAATCCGGGGAAGAGGACCCCAAAGGGAAAACAGCCAAGGCCTCTCCTTTCAAAATCAAGGTCAGAAGCCCTAAGGGGACTCAACCTGCAGCAAAAAGGAAACCTATCGGCAAACGCAGGTGGAAGACCCTGACTATCAGCAGGTCCTCGGACGAGGAGGAGGTGGAGAAAGCTGAGGAGGAGGATGTTCCTCCACCGCCCAAGAAGGCCAGAACTACAAGGGTGGCGAAAAAGAAAGGCCAAACGACTTCGGAAGATGAGCCTCCGGTTGTGGATGTAGAAAGCTCCGGAGGGGAGAAGACCAAAGTATACACCAGAAGATCCAGAACTCCATCCCCAAAGGATGCTGCACAGCCAAAGGTTTCTTCTCTAATATCGCCAGCCA
>VDFB02270663.1:0-26892 GCA_007258455.2 Sequoia sempervirens
TCAAACCTGTTGAGACAAGGTATGCCACTTCATTTTGTTTCACTTTCAATTTGTATTCATAATCTGATTTTGTTTTAAATTTTTATTTTTAATGAATCATTGAATCAATGAATGTAGATATGCCACATACTTCATCTTTTTGGAGAGGATGCTTGAGGTGCATGAGCCTCTACAAATGATGATGGTCAATGTAGAGTGAACTAGATGGCCTAATGCAAGTTCTACTCAAGGAAAGACCATAAAAAAAAAGATCCTCGATGACGATTGGTGGACCAATGTGAGGTAAGACATATTAGATGGCTGATTTATATATTAAATTTCTAATTTTAACATTTTAATTTTATTGTCCAATGTTCCAACTTTTGAAGTTTCTAACATGTCAATTAACTTGTCAACTAATTATTTTGAACTTTTTGTTTGCATTTTGCAGATATATTTGCTCTTTCATCTCGCCTATTGTAGATGTCATCCAATATGTTGATACAAACTCTCCTAGTCTTGGAGAGATATATGAGACATTTGACAGTATGCTTGGGAAGATCAAGCAAACTATTTCGGCAAAGGATCCCACTTTGGATTTATATGAGCAACACATTAGGCCCATTGTGATGCGAAGGTGGAATACAATGAACACCCCGCTTCATATGGCTGCCTTTGCTCTAAATCCAAAATGGTATGCACCAAGGACTAGTAGGGTGCCTCCATGCGATGACCCTGAGGTTTTAGATGGGTTCATACGAGCCATTGAAAAGATTTATCTAGCAAAGTAGGCTTCACTACTTCAGACACAATTCCTAGACTTTGCAAATCTTAATGGCCCAAACTTGAGTAAACCACAGGAGAGGTTGGATAGAGCTATATTAGCTCAATCGAACCCTATTGGATGGTGGACCTATCATGGGAGGGATACACTGCAGTTGAAGATACTTGCTACTCACCTTCTTGCACAAGTTGTCAGTTCCTCTGCTATAGAGAGGAATTGGTCCACGTATAGCTTTATCCACTCCCTCAAGAGGAATAGACTTACCTCTAGACGAGCAGAGAAGCTAATGGTCATTCATAGTGCTCTTCGGCTTCAAGATCGGCAAACTCCAGAGTATCGACAGAATCCAGCTCTACAGTGGGATATTGATCCCAAGGACGTGACCCAAGTAGATGAGGAGGAGATAGCTGAGGGTTTGGTTGGGGTTCCGTTGGTTGAGGAGGACCATTACAGTGGCAATGACTCAAAGGATGACTCTGATTTTGATGCGGTTATGAGAGATGATTAGGGGCAGCAGTGCTCTTTGTTTATTCATTATTGACATATGATATTGTATTTTGATTTTCATAGCAAACTTTAAAACTATACGGCAGCAATGTAGCCTTTGGGCATTTTGATATAAGTTTATAAATTATAACTTAGAGGTTGTTTCATGATTCGTGTATGTTAATTTTGAATGCGTATTGAGTATTGGCATAATGTTGAACACAAATGTTATATGTTAAGGTTCTATAATGTATATTATGCATGCCTTATCCATGTTATCATATGAATATTTAAAATTTCCCTATATTTTTATATAGCAGTCCCCTGTCATCCCCAAATTTGGCCTCAAAAATCGGAAACTTGGGGACTCATCCCACTTTCCCCTGTCGTCCCCATCCCGGAAACTTGGGGTAACATTGTAAAATTCCTTAACATGGTCGACGCAATGTATCTTCCTTGGATATTCCACAAGGAGCAAAGTTTATAAATGTTATAACAAGAGATTGCACAAAATTTTTGAAAGAGCAAATGTGAGGGTTGATGAAGAAAGGCATCAAAAGGAGATAGTACAAGAAATTGATTATCAAAAGGAAGAAAGTTGCAAAGAAGAAGAGATGGAGAAAGAAACTAAAACTAGAGAAGTTGAGAAAGGAAATCCAAGAACTTCATGAAAGGCACCATCCAAGACACCATCCAAATTTGTTCAAAAGAATCATCCTAAAGATCTAATTATTGGAGACAAAGGCACAAAAATTCAGACAAGAAGAAAACTTTTCAATACAACAGAACATGCAAATTTGTGTTTGCTTTCAAAAATTGAACAAAAGAACTTTTTAGAAGCTAGTGAAGACAAGTAATGGACCAAGGATATGGAGGAAGAATTGGATCAAATAGAAAAGAATGAAACTTGGGAGCTTGTCAACTAATTATTTTGAACTTCTTGTTTGCATTTTGCAGATATATTTGCTCCTTTATCTTGCCTATTGTAGATGTCTATGCCCATATTTTTAATATGGTATCAAAGCGATAGCGATTTTGTGCTTATTATTTAGCAACTAGAAGAGAATATTGTCATATTGAATGCCGTAAATATTGTAGTACATCTTTGCTTAGGTGGTGATCTGATTGAAATTAATTATCAGCAAAGCGAATATCTTGAGATTGAAATTGTTGTTGCTATTATAGAAATGCAGATTGAGCAGATGTTTTTCCAGATTACGGAAAATGCTTGCTTAGCTCGGGTATTAAAGAAATGAAGCCCATGCGGACCTGCACGAGAACACTCATGTTTTGCTATTAATGTCTGTCCAAGCTCTTTATTTTTTATTGTTTCATGCACGGGGAAGATTATATAGTGTGTTGGGAACGTGTGAGCGAGCAAGAGATCACGCAACCAGAATGGCCATGATCTGTTCGGTCTGAAAAATGTTCAGACAAAAGAAAAAGATGTCAAGGCAACATAATTTTGTTCGCCATTGGAAGCCTTGCCCAATTGAAGAGAGCAACCGAACTCATGCACCGAAAAACAGTGAGGAGAAGCCAGACAAAAATTTGATTAAATAGGCACTTAGTCTTGTTGGCTAATTTGTAGTAAGAGCCCATATCCGAAGGCATGATGGAAGATAAATCTTCATAATGGAGAGGAGTTGATATTGCCATATGTAATGTCGACGCAAGTAAGACATTGTGTATAACACCAACACATATTAAAAAGTGTGTGAAGATCATGTCCCATCCCCAATCAAGCTATTCCAATGATCTCCTATTTCTATATTGAGCGATTACCAAGAAGGATCGAATGTAATTTCTCCATCACCCAGACATTTCCTATGTCAGACAGTGGTTGTATGTGCTAGGGATTGCATTTGTGAAAAATCCAAAGCCTTCTTTTGGTGCCCGCGGTGCTTTAAGCATTGATTGAGTTTCTTATTACAAATCTGGAAGTGATCAGCTAGTGCATCTAATTGTGTGGGTGTCTCATTCAAATCTCATAACCAGATCGGGCATTTTGGTGAGCCATCGTCTTCCATGCAAAGCTTGGGGAATTGGTGAGGTCATCAACTTCGAAGCCATGACTTAGGAGTCTTTTTGCATAAGTCTAAGTTCTTTCAGATTTTAATGTGGGGAAATGTTTTGTCTTTTGTCTAGTCTCTTAAAGCTTATGTCGGTAGGTTGAGTGTTTCAAAAATTTGTATTAGTTATTATAAACATATTTTTATGTATTACTTAAGTTGTAGAATAGGGTCTATTTTGACAAGTCATTAATAGTGACAAAAAATTATAAAATTGTTTCAATTGTAAATGGTCACATTATTGTTGAATTTAGGATCAGATTTGCATGCACAGAAAAATAATTCAAAATCAGACAAAATAACACAGCAGATACCCTGGGAAAACCCTCCTCTTGAGGGAGAAAAACCCAGCAACAAAGATCTCTCTTATATTTAAAACAGTGGCTACAAATCTTGTTACAATTAGGTCTAACACAAGACCAATAGTCAGCACCTGGAAATATGCAATAACAGATAACAAGCTGACACTTCAAAACCTGCCCTGAGATCAATTCGCAATCTGATCTTGAAGGACTGGAGAGACTTCACACTTGACAGAGAATGGATCTACAGGAATTCGCACCTGGCAATATTTGTGATTGACTGAAATGAACACGTACAGAATTTGCATCTGAAAGATACTACGCACTGTATGATCTTCGTATGATGTTCACACTTGTTATGATATCCGCCCTGTATGAAGTTCGCACTTTGCTTGATTAATATATTCGCACTTGATGATATCGGACTTGCTCTAGACAGAGTTCGCTCTTGACAGAGATCTGATTTGACAGAGTTCGCAATCTCTTGTTCACAGTCTCTTAATAAGATATTCGCACCGAACTGATCTGGATCTTCGCCCTTGATGATAATGCACACAAGATGATCTTCACACTCTTCATATGAATAAACGAACTGAATATATTGGATAATTACAATGGATGAATGGTCTTGTATATATATACAACTTAGAGAGGTCGCACCTCTTCATATCATAAGGTCGGCCAAAGTAAATGTTAATTACAAGTCATCGGCTAGAATACAAATATTAAATGTCTTCTAATAAGAGATCAAGATGAATTTGTATCTTCTCATGTCGGCCATAATATAAAATGAAGATAATACAAAAATAACGAATATAAATTAAATAGCCATCGGGCTATCATTTAATTTATGTTCTCTCAATAGAGTTGAGCTGGAAGGAACGACTGAAGCTGTTATATCATTAACACTCCCTCTCAACTAGGGAGAGAACTTCCAGCTGCAAAATACGAATCATCTCAATATGAGATCCATCAGCCATCATTGCCTGCAATCAGATATAAAGAGAAAGATATCACCTCAACGTGATGACGAACATCATGGCTACATCCATGTGTGAAATAACATATCACCTCATTGTGATATTGGCCACCATGGCTACACCCATGTATGGAAAGGAGCTTATCACCTCAGCGTGAAAGCATATCACCTCAATGTGATATCAACCATCATGGCTACACCCATGTATGGTATGTACAAGTGTTCATCACTTGCGTGATGTTGTCACCTCAACGTGACTTTCACCATGGCTCTCCCAGAGGGTGAAAACACAAGTACACAAGAAATCATCACGGACTCTCTCACGTGATGCTGTCATGGAGTCACACACATGACATCCACCATGACTCTCTCAAAGGGTGGAAACAAGGGCTTTCACCTCAAATTCTTCCGTCACAGAAGAAGATGCATTAACAAGGGCTTGCACCTCAAATTCCTCCGTCTCAGAGGAAAATGCATTAACAAGGGATTTCACCTTGAACTTCTCTCACAGAGAAGAACTCATTAAACAGGGTCACTGATGCTGAGACTCTTTCTCAGTTAAGGCTGGATTCTCCACCATACCAAGCTTATCTCGAAAGTACACGGCTTTATCCTGGCGAGAGGCTTGGTGAGAATATATGCCATCTGCTCATCAATGTTGATGTACCTCAACTGTACAGCCTTCCGCAGTACCATATCTTTGATATAGTGGTACTTGATCTCAACATGCTTGGAGATGTCATGAACCACAGGATTGATAGAAGGCTTCACACAACTCTGATTATCATAATGAATAATAGTAGGCTCCATTGATTGTCCAAACAATCCTACCAGGAGCTTACGAAGCCACACTGCTTCCCGAGTTGCCATACAAGCTGCTATGTACTCGGCCTCTGCTGTACTCAATGCTACAGATGTCTGCTTCCTGCTGCACCAGGATATCATAGCAGATCCCAACCTGAAGAATATCTCAATCCATATCCAACTGTGCCACGCAAGTATCTCGGGATATGCTTTGCTGCAACAAGATTACCATCTTCTTCAGGCTCAGCAGGCTCCCTCTAAATCTTCAAGCATTTGCATCAACCTTCTGACCTCTTTGCCCAAGATTGCCTGCAACACTTTGACTTAGATAAATGTTTTCCAGCCCACACCTCTAGTACTGTAGAGAGTTCAGGATAGTCCTCCTTGACCTCATTCCAGGTCTCACTATTCTGAATAGGTTTGCGGAGCTACCAATATCCAATCCAGATGACAATCTTTGAGCAATTCTGATCTCAGCAGCTGAAGGGATCCTCTAAGGATTTAGTACCTAGCCTTGCAATACAGTAATCTTCACTTCTTCTCGGTGAGTTACAAAATTCCCTCTTGATCCCTGCTTCAGAGATTGCAAAGAAGACTTCTGGAAGTGGACTCCCTCTAACCACCAGCTCAGTTCCATGGCTGCAAGTTGTGACATCACGCTTGATCATTTCTTTGGTTGGCATGACTTCCTCATAAGATGCCTCAAGCTTTTCATCGCTAAGCAATCTCTCATCACCTTCCAGCTTCTAGCTGTTCACAAAGCATTTTAGAGAGAGATTACTAACAGTTTGTAACTATCCAAAGAAATATCAAGACTAGAATCATACAAGGTTTACATAAGAATTTATGAACAATATTAAAACATGAATAAATAAATCAACATAAAAGAGAAATATATCAAAAAAAATCAGAATGAAGGGATAAGGAGACTTATCTTTATTGATTTTGATATATCTTCCTTCTGTCTTTACTGCTCTTGGAGGTGCTAGACTCAGCACAACAAGAGACAAACTGCTCAACACAGAATTATGCAGCCAGAGTGTAGAACCAGACCTCTCAAGGAATCAAGGCTCTATTACAGTCAACCACAATCATTCTTGTAGTTTTCACACTCAGAAATCTAGCATGAAACAACTCACAAAGAATGGTGTCTACACTTGCTAAACACTATTCTAGAGAAAACATGATCTTACAATGCATACACAACCAAATAAGCGACATCAGATCTGCACAACTCTGCAGACTGAAATTTTTGTCCTAGATTTCAAAACAAGAATGAACAGAATAAGATACTTATCTTGTTGAAATCATAATGCTTTTCGGGTCATAGCTGACCCAAGGTCAGACCCAATGTCCGAAAGGAGAAGCTAAAACAGCAGTGAGGCCTTAGCTGAGTGATGTTTCCTAAGAGAACTTACACCAACATGAGACATGACAAATACTGGACATTCTAATCTGCCCCTGAATTCTTCAAAAGATCTTTTTGCTAGAGAACACAAATCAAGAGAGATTACAATCTTTTTATTCTAATCACACAAGATCCAAATAAATGGAATAACTCAGCAAACAATAAATACTTATCTTTTGATGAAGACATGCTGCTCATGCACACAGATCAACACACAACCTTCATGGTTTGAACACAAGCCCATTATTGCCTTCACATAACCATAACTACCTTGGAACTTCAGAACTGAAGTTATCCCATGGATGTAGTAAGCATGGAACACATCTCAGATTATCCAACTTACGGTAGAAACCTAGGGACCTGTTAATTCAGGACTGTGAATGAAATCTGAGAGCAATGTTAGGTCAACCATGAGACTTTTTCACAACACCAGCTACAGCAATGAACTTTTCTGTGAAATGACAGTTGATAGGGGACTCAATATTGCATTAGCTTTCATGCCAAGCACACAGCCGCTTTCTACCAACCATGTACCCTTTGCCAAGCATTCAAAAAACTTATTACTAATGCCCACACATTCAGTCCTGTAGATAGACAGCCGACACAATGCCCATCGAATAACCAGCCTGAATACATTCCTCTTGCTCTAGTTTGCAACCAAGAAGAGGTGTTCTTCACTGGACGTCTTGAGTAAGGATACTCATTCAATAAGTCATCAAGAGATTATCACAGCCGACGAAGGAAACCAATTTCTAATTTGCATAACAAATCTGATCAGGATCATGCTTAAACCCGCTCTGATACCATGTTGAATTTACGATCAGATTTGCATGCACAAAAAAATAATTCAAAATCAGACAAAATAACACAGCAGATACCCTGGGAAAACCCTCCTCTTGAGGGAGAAAAACCCAGCAACAAAGATCTCTCTTATATTTAAAACAGTGGCTACAAATCTTGTTACAATTAGGTCTAACACAAGACCAATAGTCAGCACCTGGAAATATGCAATAACAGATAACAAGCTGACACTTCAAAACCTGCCCTGAGATCAATTCGCAATCTGATCTTGAAGGACTGGAGAGACTTCACACTTGACAGAGAATGGATCTACAGGAATTCGCACCTGGCAATATTTGTGATTGACTGAAATGAACACGTACAGAATTTGCATCTGAAAGATACTACGCACTGTATGATCTTCGTATGATGTTCACACTTGTTATGATATCCGCCCTGTATGAAGTTCGCACTTTGCTTGATTATTAATATATTCGCACTTGATGATATCGGACTTGCTCTAGCAGAGTTCGCTTGTTGGTTGGAAATTTTGTATTCTCGTGAAAGCGTACAAAATTGAGATTTCAACCACAGCACGTGAGTTTGAACTCTCCTAATTAAGGGAAGGCTCCCCCTTTAACTAAATAAAACTAAATGGATGGGACAGCAATCGTTCCTCTTGTTTCAGGAAAGATTACGTTCTTCTCTCTTCACAGAAAAGACACAGTAAATGTTACTAAACTTATTACAACAGCTATGCAGTGAAATTAAGAGAAAGGAAATAAAGTTTCCTGAAAGCACAAAGACTTCCGTTATTTCCTCCGGGACGGGAAAACAATTCGATAAGCACAAAGTCTTGAAGAATGAAATCCTATCAACCTTTTTCAGAACGATTACTTTATGGAAATATACAAGATAAAACAGCTCAAAGACTGTAATTACAATGTATCTTTAAACTACTCTAAATGAGAAATACTTATGAGCACAAAGACTTATAATTCTTCTCTATTTCTAACACTAACTATGAATTCAATTCTCACATTTACAGCACAAAGTCTGCAAATATTTAAATCAAATCTCTTTTCAGCAATCTTCAACAATTCTCAAGTAATCACAATATAATAAAACAAGGATTCAGCTCAAAGTCTGAAATTCCAGCTTCTTGATATCACTTGAAAATTCACAATATTTCACTATAAAGCTCAAAGACTTTATGAGTACAAAATTCTGCAGAGTTTTCTTGCTTGCTAAAAAGATAAAGATTACAATAGACCCCTCAAGTATTTATAGGAGGAGGGTCTGGAGAAAAAGGTGGGAGGATCTCAACAAACTTGAGAAAATCTCTCAACCGATAACTAATTGCGATTGACTTATTCAAAATTACAATCCAAATTGTGATTTGTCTTGTAAGATTTTACATGTAATTACATTTTCGAAAATTGCAAGGAAAGAACACTTGCAATTGCAAAATTTGTTTTTACATATATATTGTCGAAAGTAAAATTACATAAAACAATCTAAAACTTTCAATCTGTTTCATTCCTATCCTTGAAAGATAAGAATTTGCTGATGATGGTCTTCAACTCGTTCGGATCTGGACCCAATGTGTTCTTGGCCACTGCAACTGTCTTCAAAATTACATCAAAGTATCTGATAGTCGCCAATCTATGCTCTTCATAATTAGTTTGCATTTTCTCAAGGATTGTTTGATGATTGACAAGCTTTTGAATCGAATCCATAGAAAATTGCTCTAATTCCATTTGTTGACGAAGACTAGCCGCCATTTCTGAAGTAACTGAATCAGCTTCAAGTAATTCATCCTCTTGATTTAAAACCATACATGAGATCTTCTCAAAACTTGAAAGAATATCCTGCTGAACTTCATCATTCATCTCTAAAGTGGCCCGGATATCTTTGATAAGATCTTGAATGACCAATGATTTATTTGTCATAAGTTCTTCAAATTCTATGTACTTCTCTCTGTTTGGCAAGATTGAATTGCTGCATAGAATTTGTAACTTAACTTGATCTATCTCATGCCAGATTTTTAAATCCTTCTCAAGTGATTCCAAACTCTGCTTGAAGGTCTCCAAAGTCTGATTCAGCTTTATCTTTGCTATTCTGACATTTTTGAAAACTTGCAACATCTTCTCAATCATTGGAATACTTTGCTCAATTAACTGAGTTATCCATGAATCAATTGCCTTGGCCTTTTGCACAATTCTTTCTAATTGTCTAACTGACTCATTTGGAGGAGCTGTAGATAGAGAATTAACTGCCTCTGATGATCCTGTAATCCTTTGAATGACTGCAACCAGCTGAGCATTGTCTTCTTTGAGTTTTTCCTTTTTAGCTAAGAGTTCGTTATAGCTTTGTGTCAGAATTGTCACTGAACTCTGAGCATCCTGCATCATATTGGCATGAGTTTGCTTGCCCAATTCGACTCTTGTGAATCTGTAGTCAGATACCTGCATTTCTTCATGCGGTTTATCAACTAAGGGCTCTGCAATTTCAGCATATTTCATTCTGTTGCTGTCAACAAAAACCTGTGAGACTGTTTTAGCTTTCTTTGCAATTACTGGTTTTGATTTCTTCAATTTTCGGAAATCAAAAATATCAGGAGACACTGCTTGTTTCTTTCTCTTAGGAGCAATTGAATTCAGCCATGGAGGAAGATCCAAGGTTGTCACATCTGAAATGGCAACTGCGGTCTCAGTAGAAATAGCCTCAGTTTGAGATACAACAGAAATTCTTGAAGGTGCCTCAGTTTGTACAGCAACAATGTTTTGCTCAGAGGACAAATTGCAACTAGGATTGGCCATGAAACAATCAAAGTTCGTTACAGACGTATCAATTTCTGGAAGAGTTGTTTCTGACATGGCTGAAAAGATTGGATTGATATCAAAAATACTCTTGAAGTTAGTAGGCAAGTTCATCATGGGAGTATCCGTTACAGATGAAGACTGATGACAAGTCTCTTGTGTTGGAATAGAAGGAACAAAAACGGTAGAGAAGGAATCAACATCACTGTCGATAGGAGACAAAGGGGATATAGCTGATTCTGGTATTGGAGCCTCAATGTGAGGAGTTATCTCACTTAGGATAGTAGAGGTCTCATGAACCTTGTCTCCTTCTTGCTGATCTAATACCTGAATCTGCATTTCGTTGACTTCCTTACCCTTTAATGTTTCCCTATCCAATGGTTGTTCTGGAGCTCTGCTTACTTTCAGCTTGATTCTGGTACTTGAAGAGGAAGCTCCTTCTTTTGATTGTTCTCTGATTTCTGATTTCAATCCTCTAGGACCAGCTGGGTCATCTTCAGCTCTAACTTTGATTTTGATAGTCTTGACACCTATGCTTTTGAGCCAAGAGTTGGTGTTCGCCAAGACTGATTGAAATCTATCAAAGATAGAGACGGATTCCTTTTGAGACCATTGAATTGTAGGAATGGGAGCATTAGCAACTCCCTGTTCTTCGTACTCAGGATCCAAAATCTGCTTATCATCAATCACTCCTTCCGGAATTAAAGTCAGATTTAGGTCAATTATTTGCTCCAAAGTCAGCCTGCAATAATCCATTTTATATACATCCTTTTCTGTACGGAGATCTGCCCAAATGTCCTCAATGCGGTGAACATGAGTGAAGGAGGCTCTTTTTATTTTATCCTTCATCCTTCTGTAATCAAAATCCACCCTAGCTTGGAATCTCTTCAATGTTATCTCCTGAAGTTCAGTTTCCATTGCTTTGGCTCTTGAAGAGGTTGTCAAAGAATACCTGCCAATTACCAATGGATTATGTGAAGAAATACCAATTCCAGACTTGTGTTGTGAAGCTTGACGTGAATGAACTGCCATCAATTGCCTTCCCAGCTCCATCAGAACGATCTTATCAGTTGGATATCTCGGGAGCATATAAGGTTGGTCTTCAAAACAGCCAACTCTCATATAGGTGAATGTTGGAAATTGAAGAAACAAGCAGCCATATTGATTTACCTTATTCCAAGCTGCATCTGATACCCTGTTATTTACCAACTCTTTATCAAACAAACACATAAAATAACCAAAGAAGGCATCTTGTACCCTTCTATAATGCGCTCGACTTGGAATAAAAGTCAGCTGGTCATAATATTTCCATACAGGCACCAACGATCTGTCACCTTCAGGAGATAAGCCTGGAAAATGTCTCAAGGAAGCTGCTATGTAGACCAAATATGAATTCATATAGAAGGTCAGAGTGGTAGGAACCTGTGCAAGCTGTTCGCACAAACAGTCACTGATTATTTCTCCCCAGAAAATTGGATGTTGTGCTTTTCTAATGACAACCATGAACTTATACATCCAGCTTTCAAACATGTTAGAAACTTTCAACCCTGCAATTCTGCTCAAAAGAGTGATCATGTCGTTAACTTCTTCTATAAAATCAGACCGATACAACTTGGGCATACGGGTCGCACAAGGTCGTGATTTTAGAAGCCATTTAGAGTTGATGTGTTTAATACAATCACTCTTTTTCTGCTCAAAATGTCTGTGAGCACTCTTCAATGAAATCTCTGAATAAGTGGTTGCATCAGGTACTCTGAAAACTCTATTGATTGTCTCAGCATCAAGTCTGATAACTACGTTGCCATCATCATCCTTGATTGTTCTGGATTGTCTATCAAAGCGTGCTGCACATGCAAGGACGAATTCTGGTTCAAGGGCAGCAACAGGAAAAGAAGCGACGAGATGGATATGACTTCTCAGCAACTTTTGCATATCAGAAGACGTAGATTTCTCAGCCCTTTCAAGAAATTCAGACATATCAACATGCCCTATTTCTGTATCTTTGATCTCATCGATATTTGAAACAACGTGAGATGGAGAGATCTCATTCTGATATTTGTCGAACTTATACTTCATCTTTTTGCCTGCTGGAGAAGTTGGTTCATCCGTCATTGAACAGGAATCTGCAAGACTGCGGTGAAAACCCCATAAGGTCAGCACATCATCAGCATCAACGTGAGTGGACATGGCGGAAATCAAACCCTAGAACAATGAAATGGATTTTGAAAGAAAGAGGGAAGGCGAATGAAGATGAATACGAAATGAATGGAATGGTGGCAGTCAAAAACAGCACGCCTCTTCTTGAAACAGCAAGATAAAGAGACCTTTGGCTTGGATTTGGAATTTCGTTCAAAAAGGTCAACTTTTGTGCTTTTTAAGGCAATTCGGGTTTTTGAATGACTTTGACAATTTCGGAACTTTTTGACACTTTAGCAATTTTGCTTTTTGCAATTTCGGGATTTTTATGAGCTTTGACAATTTTCACAAAGGTAATCGGGATTTTTATGAAATTTAACAATTTTCAAACTTTGCAATTTTAAAAATTGTTATTTTAATTACAAATCCCGAAATTGTATTTTTAGGCTAAAAACCCGAAATGAACATTTTTTTTTTTTAAATTTTGTGGAAGATAATGATGGATATATGAAGTGGCGAAATGAAATGAAAGGAATGAGCATGATATGTGAAATTTTATTGCTGGAAATGAACAGTGAACAACGTATTTTCATCATAAGGCAGATTTAAATGGAAGTACGCATCATGTATGGAAGTGCGGAGGTATGTGAAATGAAATGGAAAAATCTCAATGAAATGGAGAAGACATGTAAATGTAAATGAGAAAAATGTATTTCTACATGAAGGCGAATGGAGGAAATATGGAGAAAACATGCTGGGCGAATGAAATGGTAAATGAAATGGAGAAAAACGGAGAGATATGAATGTGTATATGAAAACGCGTTTCTAAATGAGGGCGAATGGAGGTAACATGATACAAATGTAGTTTTACAAAAATGCGTTTTAGTGTGAAGGCGAACTTTTCAGAAGAAAAACGCACTTTTGATAATGAACAGCAGCAAGATAAAACGCGTTTTTATGAAAGACATTAAAAATACCAACAAACATATAAAAATAACCATGATGAAAGTGAAAAATGGAAGGAAAAACGCATAAAAATAAAAAACGCGTTTTGAAACAGTCAGAAAAACGTAAAACGTGATATGTAAAAGACAATAACATCGATAAATGACAGTAAAACATTGAAAGAAAGAGAGATAAGTGCGAATCATACCTGGAACAAGTTGTAATACGCGAAAATGCAGAGACAAAAACCCTAGACGCGTTGAAGAAGACAGAAAATGGCTATTTACTGGTAAAAGTCCGAATTTGAAGCATCAAGGTCGACCAAATCTCCATGAAATGAGGAAATAAATGCAAAGAACAATTCAACCAGCTTGAATCTAAGAAAAATCGGACTTTTCAGAAGATTTGACAATGTAAAATAACATCAAAATCATGAATCGGGTTTTTAAGAGGTCTTTACATGCCTTTTTTGCAAAATCGGGTTTTTTATGAACTTTGGCAATTTTGCTTTATGACCAATTCGCACTTTTCTGATAAAAAGACAACTTTCATTTTAACAAAATTGAACACTTATGAAAAATTCGGACTTTTTATGTCATTTAAGCAAAATCGGGTTTTTAAGGCACTTTAACAATTTTGCTTTTTTGTCAAAATAAAAGGACTTCAACAAAAATCGGGTTTTTATGATAACTTAAACAATTTCGGGTTTTTCAAACACTTTAGCAATTTTGCCTTAGAGTCTAAATTTCCCTATTTGCTGAGTTACTCAGAAAACCCGAATTTGGCCAAAAAGACATTAAAAACAAGTCAGAAATCGACGAAAACGGAAACGTAAGGGGGAAAAAGGGTAGCCCAAAGGTTAATCAACTTGAAACAGAGATTTTCCACCCTTTGCACCTCGTAATGCGTGCCTTTAGAGAAGAAAAATCTCAAGTTTTAAGAAAATTTTGATTGGTTACCTAAATTTTGAAACGAGTTAAAAATTTAGGATAAATGTTTCTTGACAGTAGATCTGATTTGACAGAGTTCGCAATCTCTTGTTCACGGTCTCTTAATAAGATATTCGCACCGAACTGATCTGGATCTTCGCCTTGATGATAATGCACACAAGATGATCTTCACACTCTTCATATGAATAACCGAACTGAATATATTGGATAATTACAATGGATGAATGGTCTTGTATATATATACAACTTAGAGAGGTCGCACCTCTTCATATCATAAGGTCGGCCAAAGTAAATGTTAATTACAAGTCATCGGCCAGAATACAAATATTAAATGTCTTCTAATAAGAGATCAAGATGAATTCGTATCTTCTCATGTCGGCCATAATATAAAATGAAGATAATACAAAAATAACGAATATAAATTAAATAGCCATCGGGCTATCATTTAATTTATGTTCTCTCAATAGAGCTGAGCTGGAAGGAACGACTAAAGCTGCTATATCATTAACAATTATCACTTGTACGTGACATCCATATTTAGAGGGCATTTTAAAACTGATCCTAAAAGCCTAATTTGCTAATTAAGTAGCAAAATATTGGAGGCTGGAGGCAACGAAGGAAGGAGGTCAATCAGCGACCTCTCGTCAGTTGCCAATGACGGGGCCACGCAACTGATTTGGTGACCAATGTGCAATGTGTTTTCAATTTTTTGGTGTGGATTTTAACTTTTCAGATTTTTAGTGTGGTGTGTGGATACTGGAAAAATGATTTGTATTGGAGAGCAGATGACTGCAGAGATCCTCTGACTGCGGAGATCCTCTGAGTGTTGTACTTCGTCAAAAGATGGTCGACTAGTGAATACATTCACTGGCAATAATGGCCATGTGCAACAAGATCCAAACATTAGTATGCAGTATGGTATGATTTTCTTTTCAATATTCATGTTTGTGTGAATAAATGGAATTTCACATTGTGGGGGGGAATAATAACCAATGTTCCATTCCCATTTCACGTCAAAACAACTAAAGTCAAGGGCAACTTCCAATGGCAGTGGCGGTTGTCTATGTTGTTCGAGATCGAGTGGCAGAGATCGATAACAGTGACTACAATTAAGAACATTGTGTTTTTATGGAATGTAATGTGAAACGTTTTCTAGTATGGGTCTTTTAGATTTGTGTAGATTTCTTCCCTGATGTACAAACATAGTGGCGAACAAACGCACCAGTGTAAAGCAGTTCATGGATCTTGAAAGGGTTTGTGGCAGGATCTAGAAAACCACACGAGGTGGACAAATGGTGGAGGTTCCTATTCACGTCAAGGTTTGTGGTAAACCTGTTTGAAACCATGGGAGGAGAGAGCCTTTCTTTGGATCAAGATCATGAGTCAATTGGACATGCCATAGGGATGAGCATACTGCAGATGAAGGGTGTGAGTTCGTACCATGTTCACACTAAGGGGGGAATGTTGGGAATTAGTGTTCACATGCATTAAAATAATAATGTGGTGTGTAAGGTAAAGTGAGTTGTAATAACAACTCACATAATTATAGGTGGTTTAATATTCCATTATTTGTTAGGTTTGTTAGTACGACTATTTGTTTGTATTATGAGCTATTAAAAATAGCTCATCTATATAGAGAGTTGTTATAGGATCTCTCCGACAAAATAAGAGAGTCCAATCTTATAAATATGTATTGTATTTGAATGAAAAATATAATGAAGAAGCGCAATATTATTGTAATATTATTCAGCTTTTGTATGTCTATTCCCATATTTTTAATCTGAGCATCCCATTCCCATACTCTGTGATAATACAAGTGCCATCAACATATCAAAGAATCCAGTTATGCACTCCAAGACAAAGCATATTCCAATTAAGTGTCATTTCTTGAGGGAACAAGTACTTGAGCAACAAGTAAAGTTGGAGTATGCTGCTACAAAGGACCAGATTGCAAATATTTTCACGAAGTCTCTTCCAAAAGAGACTTTTGAGTACCTAAGGGAGAAATTGGGAGTGATGAGACCCTCATCCATTCACTAAGTTTTCAAGAGAAGCATGTGTTTAGGGGGAGCAATTCATTGTCTTCTTCAATTAACCCCAGATACCCTTTGCCATTGATGTCAAATGGCAAAGGGGGAGAAGTCAAGTAAGGGGGAGCATTGCAGTCAAGGGGAGCATTTCTATCTGAGGGAGTTGTTTAACCCAGTTGCATTCAGAAGATCATTTTTTTAAGGGTCACCATCAATGACAAAGGGGGAGATTGTTGGATTAATTGTCATTGATGTCAAAGGACACTTCAGTGATGTGTAGCCTTTAACGTGTGCCATATTTACAGCGCCCTAATCGAGTTTCATTTGACACATGGGCCGACCCATGTCTGATGCAAATAAGGATTGAAGAGAAATGCAAAAATATTTTTTATGTTAAGTTGACCTCATATGAGCTGCCCTCTTCATAAGAAAATAAATTTATTTTGTTGGCTTTTAATTTGATCCCTAAAAAGAATGACCCCTTGATGAGGTGCGCCCTAGTTTGGGTGGCATTTGAATTAAAATAAAATTCCTTAACATGGCTGACCCTCCTTGTTTCAAATGCCCACTTTGGGCAAGGAAAATTAATAAATAAAAATAATTTATTCATGTTTTGTCGACCAGCACTGGAAGGAGGTAACTGTTGGTTTGAAGGGGCACTTCATGAGATATAAATGAAGCAGTTTTGGAGGACATTTCAACCATCAATTCAATTGCAATGTCATTCTGATTTAGAGCAGATTTACTGGTGTATGAAGAGCAGAAAGAAAGAGTCATTGCAAAAATTATTTATCAAATGTTTGAACAAATTTATGAGACTCATTTGATCTTATCTTGAGAAGTAACATTGGAGCGAACTCATGAGGGAACATCATTGAAGATCATAGTGCAGATTCATGTGAAGATTTTGCAGATTTGTGAGCATATTTGAAGATCATATTGCAGATTTGAGTGGAGGTTTGAGAACAGAGGTTCAAGGCAGATTTGTGTGAAGAAGCGGGCAGATTTTGTTGAAGTCCTTGAAGGGATCTAGGGCAGATCCAACAACATTATAATCACTTTGTATTTTGAAGGTCCAGGAGATTGGAGCCTCTCACTCAAAGAGATCGGTGTCTTTTGCTGAGTTGGTGCTCAGTGGAGGGGATTGGTGCCTCCTGTGGGTTGGTGCCTACGAAATTGTAAGAAGTTTCCTATAAAAGCAATATTTTGCCATGGTTTTCCCCCACAAGGGTTTAAACATAAAATCGTGTGTGCATCTTGTGTTCTCTATTGTTAGATCTTGCTTGTGTGGATACTCTGATTATTGCATTACAATTGCTGAAGTTATAAATTGAAAAAGTTGGAATTATACTGATTCACCCTCCCCCCCCTCTCAATATAAGTGTGTGTGTTTTTCTTCAAAGCTAAATAGTAAATTACATTGAGATTAATCTTTTTATATTTTTATTTCCTGTAATGTGGGATCTACCAAATGGCATTGAGCCTACTATATTTTTAATTTTTTATTATTTTTTAAGCTATGACGCAGGCTACCATCAATTCAATTAGTCAATTTGAATTGTAGAAGCTGTTGCAAATTTTCACAGGCTTTCTAAGTGGTCATTTCCTCATTTTTCTATATGTAGAAGTTAGTTGTTCATGAAAGGGGTTGATCATTGTCGTTTCTAGTGGACTTCTATTAGCATCAGGCAATTTTTTAGCGTTTCAACTGTTGAATGTTAGGTTTTCAAGAGTATAGTGGATTCTAAAGCATCTCAAGGTCAACAATTGTTGTGGATGACTAGGAAAGAACGCCTTCAAGGTTGTATGTATGTTTTCAAGGGAATCTTTAACAGGTTGTACAATTTCTCTCTTGTCACATTTGTTGACATGAATGCAAAGAATACTTGATAAATGTCATAATATATTTGAAACATTGTAAACCTTTTAGTGATCATTTATTTCTTGCATATGGATTTGTATATCATAACTTTGGATGATTAAGTATGTTTTATGTCTAATGTCCACTCTCTAATGCATTTATGTTTAGATCATCCTTCTATGTTTCCATTCACTATTTCTCCACTCTTGTAAACTATGACTTTGTTACCCATTTGAATAGGCACCAATCCCAAAAAACAAATGATTCAATCATACTTCAAAACAAACAAAATCATTAACTAATAGTTTAAAGTTAGTTTTCATATCTCTGCAATTCGTGATTTAGTTATAAAAATAGGAAAAATGTTGTCTATGCACATTACCCGCAGAAATACTTCATGAATCTTGTCCTTGTGTCATCATCTTGCATATCCTGCAATGATGATATTATTAGTTCTATAAGACATATATGTGTAGTTCTCAACTGCGGAGATATGTCTTGGTCTTCTTCGATGATATTTTAGTGTACAGCAGGTCATGGGATGAGCATTTAGCTCATTTGGATGCAGTTTTGAGCATTTTGGATAGGGAGTCCTTATATGCTAAGGAATCCAAATGTGCGCTAGGCATGTCTGAGTTGTTATATCTTGGCCACATCATCAGTGCCAAGGGCGTTAGTATGGACCCTGAGAAGGTCCAAGCTATAGTGGAGTGGCTAGTTCTAGAGAACCTTACCCAGTTGAGAGGATTCATTGGGTTGTGTGCTTTCTACAGGCGGTTTGTTAGTGGGTTCTCTCGACACGTTGCACCCCTTACCGATCTAACAAAAAAGGGGGCATTTGTTTGGTCACCACAGGCTCAGGAGTGCTTTGACAGGTTCAAGGTGATTATGACTTCATGTCTAATTCTAGTACTACCAGACTTTACGAAGTCTTTTGAGTTGTATTGTGATGCCTCGAGAGAAGGCATTGGTGCAGTGTTAATGCAGGAGAGACACCCTATTGCTTTCGAGAGTAGGAAGCTTAGAGGTCCTAAGAGGGGTTACAACATCTACGACAAGGAAATGTTAGCCATTATGCACGCTTTGGCTAAGTTCAAGCAATATCTGTTGGGCAGCAAATTCAGTGTGCGTACAGACCATAATAGCTTGAAACACTTCCTTGGACAGCGAGACTTAAACGAACGACAGCAAAAATGGGTCAGGAAATTGCAGTCATATGACTTCGATATCTCCTTTGTTAAGGGGAAACAGAATATTGTAGTTAATGCATTGTCTCGTAGACCCCAGTTGAATGTTATGGCACAGATCTCCAAGGACTGGAGGCACAGGATTATTGCAGAGTATGCCAAGAACCCATGGGCTTCTGGCATTGTGGATGGGACAGAGCAGGATAGTAGATACACCATTGTGAATGACTTGATCATTTACAAGGGTAGGATTTTTCTGATTCCAGATTCAGAGATGAAGAACATTGTTCTGAGAGCCTTTCATGATCTTCCAATGGCGGGCCATCCTGGTTATTTCAAAACATACAAGCTGGTTCGGGAACGGTTTACTTGGAAAGGTCTTAAGACAAACGTTCTTTAGTATGTGAGAGAGTGTTTTGTTTGTCAGCAGAACAAACAAGAACACACATATCCTGCTGGCTTGCTTCAGCCACTTCCGATACCTGACAGGAAGTGGGAATGTTTATTGATAGATTTTATCACGGGCTTTCCGAAAGCCCAAGGGAAGGATTGTATTTTCGTAGTTGTTGATCGGCTAACAAAATATGCACACTTTTTTCTAATTACTACTACATTCACAACATCGCAGACGACAGAGCTCTTCTTCCGAGAGGTATTCAAATTACATGGCTTGCCTCGGACTATAGTTAGCGATAGAGATAGTCGGTTCATGAGCAACTTTTGGCAAGAGTTGTTCAGGCTATGTGGAACCGAACTGACGCCTAGTACCAGCTATCATCCACAGACAGATGGGAAGACGAAGATCGTCAATAAGTGGGTGGAAGGATATCTGCGAAACTATGTAGCTAGACAGCAGAGAGCTTGGGTGAGGTGGATATACCTTTGAGAGGATTGTTATAACTCTACTCACCACATGACGATACAGATGACTCCATTCATGGCACTATATGGGTATGAGGCGCCCAACTTTTTGGATTTAGTACTGAGTGACAGCAGAGTGCCCAGTGCAGGAGATGTTTCGCAAGATCATCAGGATATTATGAGGTCTCTCAAAGACAATATTCAGCGGGCACAGAATCAGCAAAAACAGTATGCTGATCAGAAAAGAGTTGAGCGTACCTTTGCAGTGGGTGACATGGTGTATCTCATGTTACAGCCTTAATGACAGTCCACTCTGCGGAAGAGTGGTGCAGGGAAGTTGAAACCTCGTTACTATGGTCCATTCAAAGTTATCAGACGAGTGGGTGAGGTTTCATATGAGTTAGATCTACCGACGGATAGCAAGGTTCATAATGTTTTTTATGTATCGCACCTAAAGAAGGCGTTGGGTCAGCATGTGATTCCCTCTCTAGTACGGCCACCCCTTGATGATGAGGGGAAATTGATTCTAGTGCCTGAGGCCATCCTCGATGTCAGAGAGAGACACCTTCGGAGGCAGGTCATCAAAGAGTATTTAATTAAATGGAGAGACTTGCCGGTGGAAGATGCTACATGGGAGTCAGAGGAGATTTTATAGCATCCAGAGCTGAGATTGCTTGAGGACAAGCAATTTCAGGGAGGGCGGACTGTAATGTCCCCTTCCTAGGCAGTTCAGGTGATTGAGGGGTTAGCCTATCATTTTGACCCTCGTAGGTTGACAGATTTGATTAGAGGGTCTTCCATTGCAATTATCCAAAGTTTTGGGACATTATTCCACAGTTTGATTCAAGTTTGGGCCTTTGCAGATGATTACAGAGTGTTATTTGGGCACTTACTATTTATAGTAAGTCAAACCATCAGGATTTACTATTTTTGCCAAGGCACCTGGCTCAGTTGGCTTTCTCAGTTTCGACCCAGTTTGGCAGTTTGTTGAGCAAATGGAGAATATTTGAGCATTTAATAATAATTAAATGATTATTATTATGACTTTATATTATAAAGTCAATTAAGGGAGATATTAATTAATTAAATGGCTGATTATAAAGTATTTTATAACTTTATAATAAAGGAGCAATATTATTATTAAATGAGTATTTATTACTCATTAAAAGGGGACGCCATTTATTGATTAATGAGCCTAAGTCTTGAGAAGGTCGAACTTTATATTATTAAATGCTTATTGAGTTGCTTTTTTGAGGGTCGAGCCTCTTGGAGAAGGTTATTTAATGTTTCAAGACAAATGAAACTCAATTATGATTGATTATTTTAATTTGTCTTCATCTCTTTGAGAAATTTGGAGTTTGAGAAACAAGGGTTTCTTCAAATCAGATTTTGGAGAACGTTCCCTCTTCAGAATCAAGCATACTGAGGTTGTGAAAGATCAACTAAAGATTGCTCATCAGCGTGGCTTCATCTAGTGGTCACATCAAAGCTTATTTGTGGAATTACAGTCAGGGGTTTGGTTCGATTACCTTCAGAAGGGAATCCTTTTAGAGTGGTCGTTCATTATTGTTCACCTGGCACATTTCTCTAGGCCGTACGGATATTGTACTTGCTGGTTCAGGCCGTACTTTTCTTGCAAATCAAAACACCTTGCCTGCCTTCATCCTCTGGGATGCCTTGGTCTCTGGAGCATTTAGCATCTATTTCGAGGAGGGAGAAGCCTTCAATACAAGCTGGCTGTACCATTCTTTTGTCTTACAAGCGGCTGCAATAAAACCAGGTTTTTTGAATAAAATAGTGTTGCCTTTTTTATTGCATGTTATCATTTCAGTATTGTAAACATTCAGCAAGTCAATAAAATCATTTGCCATCACTCTAGAAGTTAATTTGCTTCAGAAATTGTATTCTTGCATTTTCTATATATTTTAGAGTTATTTTATGCAAAATCGCACTAGTTCATTTCAAGCAAAAATTACAAAAAATACAAAAACTTTCAAAAACCAGCAAACACAAAAAAAATCAATTGCATTCTTTGGCATCAGTTGGGGTTTAGGGACACCAGGTCTCTTACAAAATACATACAAACTAAACTGAACTACCTGTATTAGTCATTGTAGTTGACTATAATATATAGCTTAAAAGAAGCACAACAAACTCTTCTAATAAAGGAACTAAACATGACAACAAATCCAGTTATTTGACACTCACTAGAGTCCTACATAATAAACTGCTAGAACTGAAACTAACACGTTTCACTCCAAATTCATGATAGCACACAAGCACATGGATGTTGGATGTGTAGTTATCTCCAACACCTTCCCTACAGCCAAACATCCACTAAACTATCAAATAAACACACCAGTGCACCTTTTGAGACCTCAACCACCTCTCCTCCTGTAACAACCAAACGGAGGCAAGCCGAGGAACCTATATTTACTCTGACAACCTTTTTGTTTCTCCTTTAATAATCCCAACATATCTAACAATTATTAGGACGGTTTCTTCTTCTTCATATAGTCAGTCCCGCCAATCACAGCAACAACACCTTCGAACAAGAGCCCTACATTGCCAAAACTATTTGTTTTCTCCTTCACATGCTGCAGCACATGCAGTCAAGGATGAAGGTAAACACATCCACAAATCACACACAATTCTATCTACAAGAGCTCTCAAGATGTTATCATATTCCTGGGCACTCTTATGATGGAGTCAAGCCCAATCTAACTCTGATACCACGATAAAATTATGAAAAATAACAGCAGTATTAAAAAGAAATACATATGAATTGAACTGAAGTTGATTACAATATATAGCTTCAAAGAAGCACAACAAACTCCTATAATCAAGGAATTAAACATGACAACAGATTAAGTTATTTGACATTTATTAGAGTCCTAGCACATGTGGATGTTGGATGAATAGTTATCTCCAGCAATGTAAGCTTTTAGAAAACTCTACATTTTACTTGAGAGATTTAGATTGGCATTCAGAAGCTGTAATTAAGAGAGAATCAGCTCGGTTTGATAAACAAGAATTAATTCATGTGGAATCGATGAGAAAGAATTGCCTGCTTTTCTTCAGAGAAGCCGCCAATATAGGTCCATTTGGCTTCATCCAAGTACACACGGGCTCTCAGAGAAACAACAAACGACCACACATTGACGGTCCTCTCAAGCCTTGTGTAATCCTCCCTTGACCAGCTGAAACCTTCGTCTAGAACCAATTCTTCTTGCACGTCCATCTCCGGCAAAATTCTCTTCCTCTCTGGCACTACCGCTAAATTTGCACGTCCATTGCCGACAGAACCATTGGAAACCTTTTTCCTAATGGCTAAGGCCTCTTCCACAGGCACCATTCGTGGCTGAACCCCAACTTGAACTTTTATACAACCAGAGTTTCTTCTGCCTCCTACCTTGAAGCGCCAAAGCCCGCCATCATATGTTGCCAGTTTTCGCGGCACAAATGAACGACTAAACCTTAAATCCTCTATCATTCTTCCACTGTAGATACAGGAGGCCGGTGTCGCAGCCATGCCTATTTTGTTTCGTGTCGACTGATAGAATGTTAAGGGGAAGGACCAAAATTTCCCCTGCGAAAGGCGTATCTAACATTGTTTAGTCATTTTAGATTTATGTAAGAGAGATAATTGGCGCAAGCGCAAAGCTCAAAGCATTTACGATATCGTGGCATCTTTTGTGACATTAGCTAGTTTTATGAGATTTCGTAAATGAGGTAAACTTGTCAGCAGTGCGTGTTCAAAGTCTTCACGTAACCACGTGTTATTCGACTCTTGGTTACTAATTTTGTTCTATATTTATATCTTTCCAAAGAACGACGTATATATATATATATATTTGTTTGGAAAATAGGTAGTACGCACGGTGGTTATAGTGCCAGGTTTTCAACTGAGGCAACGCTGCACTACATCCCAACTTTTCGTCTACTAGGATTTTTTATTTTATTTTTTTATGTTGCATGGTCATCTTGTAGACAGCTCAAAATCCCTAGACTTATATGATGATGTAGAAGTTTTATTGAGAGTGAATTGGAGTCTATTCAGCATATAGTGCCTTCGGAATGTATGCATGTATTGAATAAATGAATGAAAGATTTTAATAATGTTTATGTGATTAAAGTAGTATGTAGAATAAAGTGCAACACACAAGTCTCACTCCAAGATATAAGGATATCAAAACTTTATAAAATTTGTAAATCATCTTGATGTTAGATCTTTTATGATAGATTTTGATCAAAAAGTTTGTAGCATTGTTCAACCTCACCTCCTCAAACAAGGTGTTTAGATTGTCTACTCTTGAGGCATCTTCATAATTGATATGGACGTCATAGACCAAGCACTCTATGATGCAGTGGTGTTATGTGTCCACCATGCCCTTGTTGCAAAATAGACATGTTCTCATTTCCCACTTTTAATTATCAACTGTCTATTAGTTTCACACCTAAGATGATGTGAGCTAATCCTTAATTACACTATCAACATTTTTCCTCTCCACTTAATATTAGTTCTTGTGTAAACTTTTTCATCATGGTCCCATGTGGAGTTAAATTTTTTGATAGAGTAAGCTTTATTCCAACTAATTTACTTTGTCCACATGACAATACTATTTTTTAATTTTTTCTCATTGATATTTGAACATTCTTACATATTAATGACTTGTTTATTTAACCACTTGTTATATTCCATCCATGTGTTATTTTTTATGCTTAGCTCTTCCTCAATAACTAGGCCAATGGTGATTCTCTATAATTTAAGTCTTGTTTAGGTAGCTTAACAATTGGACCATCACAAATGTTTCCAAGGGAAAAGTGCATGTTTCAACTAATAAAATCATGTACAAAACTAAATTCTTAGTTTTGAGATTGTGTAATGTCCCCTTTTGGTGCTTAGCAAATTCGTGCACATTTAATCAGTTTCTAAGTCTTTCGAAGGCTAAGTGGTTAGTTAGGGAGAACTCCAACATTCTTGCAGAAGCATTTGATCAATCTTGCAAAGCAATTGTTCTAGGGTTTGAGTTTAGTTGGTTAATTGGAGTCTTTGATGCTTTTAAAATCAATTTTTGACCTTTTGGGTGCTCTCCAAACAGGAGGCTATTTTTAGAAAGTTGCCAAGTTGATTTCAATCATCTTTTTTTTGCTTCAATTTCATCATGGTGTGGTTAGAATTGGATTTTGATGATGTTGCATTACTTTCCGCAACTTGGGTGAGTTATTAAGTTATTTAATTAGTATTTCACTAATGTTATCTAATGTTGAGAAATAATTAAAGGACAACTTAGTGTAATAGCTCATTGGAAAGGTGATTATATGTTTGTACATAATGAACTATTTAATTTAACTCAAAAAGTACTTTTTCGAAAGAAAAATAACAAAAAAACAAACTTTTTTGAAAAAGTAGCAAAAAGCAACAAAAAGCAAAAACCATTTTTTCAAAAAATACTAAAAAAGTTATAAATGAGGTGTTGGGGGCTCATTTGAATATGCTAAAGATTACACATATTGTTATGATGTCGGATTCAACCAGCAAGTTCTTCCAAAAATTATTTGAGGACGAAAACCCTCATTTGATTCTTAGTTTCATATTTGAAAGATAATCCCTAGCTAGTGGAGTGGTTCTATTCAGGAATCACATTGTGCTTCAATGGAGTTCCAATTCTAGGGTTTCAAAAAGAAGATAATTCAAAGTATTTTGATTGCAGATTTTGAGATTATGTTTTGATAAATATTTGCAAAGATTTTGGACGTGGTTAGGAAGTGACCTTTGGTGGTTTGGAGGGATTTTGATGATTCATCATGGTTGTTTTGACCCACATTAGTTGTGTATCATACCTTGTAATAGTGTTTCTTGTCATAATCAACTTGACACTACACATACAATAGTATATCCAATGATTTTAAGATCCCCAATATCCTTTACTTGGGTTTTTGGTGTTGTTGGATGAAGGCGATTGCATTAGGAACTACTTATAGCAATTTGTATTGTCCTTTGATGAATTGGGTATACATTCTTTATGATTCCTAGGTCATTGTATTGTTGTTTGGATAAATTTGAGATGAATATCAGACCTTTATGTTGTTGTTTCCACAAATTTTGGAGGCTTTTTATAGAGTGGAGTATGTCTCTAGTTGTTGGGCATCGACTTGGGGTATCCTTGGTTGCATAAAATGAAATTTTGAATGATTTTGAGTGGCTATTTGACTTACAACAGAGGAGTAACTGACCTACAACCATCCAGTCAACTCAACCTTGTTCATACCGACACTCTTATTTCTAGGTACGCTAAATTGGTTGTTGTTTCGGTGATTGTTTTGATGTTAGGATCGATATTTATCATTGTTACAATAATTATTTTGCATTAGTAGCACATTTCATTTTATAGATGATTTCCTTGAGTTGACATTGTAACACTGAGTGGTAGTACCACTAGTGATCTGCTCATGATATTTTTTGTTACTTACCCCACTTAATAAGTGACTCTTGTTACTCACCC
>VDFB02270664.1:0-33741 GCA_007258455.2 Sequoia sempervirens
TTAAAATTAAAAGAAAACTAAAAATTTAAGAATATTGAGAATTTCAATTAACTTACCTTCAACAATTCCAATTTTGAGAATTGTCTAAATATTCCTTGTGTCATATGGTGGTTGGTGACAAACATCTAGATGTCTTCGCCCTCAGCATACACCTGTTTGATCCACTCAATTTTGGATCCAATTTTTTGTAGCATTAGATTGAGGGAGTGGACAGCACAAGGTGTCCAAAAAATGTGTGGATACTTCTCCTCAATCAATAACCCAGCAGCCCTACAATTTCTAGCATTGTCGGTTATAACTTGCACAACATTTTGATGGCCCACATCTTCAATGGCTTGGCAAAGGATGTTAGCAATAAATGGACCATCTTTCACCTGTCCCTCACAATCCACTGCTCTCAAAAACATTGCCCCTTTAGGGGACACGGCAATAACATTGATCAATGGGCGATTTTTTGCATCTTTCCATCCATCAGAAATGATGGTCACCCCTGTTTCAATCCATGAATCCCTTATGGGCTTCAAAGAGTCTGCTACATGTTTCACCTCTTTCTCCAATAAGGTGCAACGCACCTTCTCAAAACTTGGGCCCTTATACCCCTTTGGAGCCTCATTAATAGATTTCACCATTTTTTGCCAATATGGTGAACGAACAACGTTGAATGCCAATCCATTGGCATAGACACATCTTGCTATGTCTTGATCAGCAATCTCTCTTGCCTCATTCTGAAATGAAACTTCCAACGGCCCCTTAGATCTTTTATTTGATGAGGGCACGGTTTGCTCTTGAGGGATGTTTATAAATGGATGGCTTTCTGTAGGTGGAATATAAGTAGGTGGTGTAGGGGGTTTCATGGATTGAGATCCTTTCTTCAAAGGATGGTTTTTTTTAGCACTAGTAGCTTTTTGATCTGCTTTTTCTTGCTCAGCAATATATTTCAACACTATGTCATCTGCAAGGCCTTTGCCATCACCTTCTGGAGGTCCCGGACAAGGTTTGATGCCAATATCAGGGATACTACACAAGTGGGCTTTGACTCGACTGTATGAGCTCGTGTATTGAACTTTGCAATGACCACAAATCCAAATAAATACTCCACCACCTGGACATTGTTGAACCATTTCTACAAATTTCCAAAGGGGAGAGGTTGCACTTATTTTGAAACGAGATTGGCCTGAATTAGAAGCAGATGCCATTGTAATACCTAAGGGCCAGGGCACAATAGATTGAAATAATTTTGGTATTGAAATTTGAAACTAAAAAGCTTAAAAGAATGAGAACAATCAACAAAAGTTATAGTAATACAATAAAAACAAAACTAAATAGTTCATTTGTTAAACAGAAACTTAAAAAAAATGTAAAAAAAAAATCAAAAAATTTCAAAGAAACCTACCTTTTTTGAACAAATCTTGCTCTACAGTCTTCTTGAATCTTGGCAAACACTTGCAAGTGCTTAGGAATAGCACAGCAATCAACCTTGAACCACCAACGATCAGCCTTCAACTTTGTTCGAGCTTGTGCAAGCAAAAGAGCAAGTTCAGCAATGGAGGCAAAAAAATTCGTTTTTCTTTCACAAATTGTTAAAATGAAGTTGTTTTTACCTTTTTAGTGTGTTTGGAGGTCGAAATTAGGGTTGCAATCAATATTTTAATGTTTAGAAGTCAACATAAGGTCAAACAAACAATAAAAAATGATTAAAAAAAGTCGTTTTTTTTCAAACTGCGCTTTTTGACGCGAAATTCGGCTCGGATTCTTCATACCGAATCCTGGAAGAATCCACAGTCAGCTGACGAATCTGATACGAATCCGCAGACCAAAAAACGAATCCTGGACGAATCCGTACCGTACCGTACCCGAATCGTACCGTATCGTATCCGGAGGCTAGGTATGGCGAATCGGTAACTTAGTGGAGAAGGTAGGGAAAGTCACCTACAAGCTGAAACTTCCAAGTCACATGCGTGTACACAACGTATTCCATGTGAGCCAGCTCCGTCCAATGCATTATGATGTGGAGGACCCAAGTAGAAGTATCCCTAACAGAGGGCCAGCAAATGTGTTGGATAAACCCAACGTGCAGATACAGGAAGTGCTTGCAGTCAAGGAGCGCAGATTCGGCAGCTACAGGTGGCGTGAATTCTTGGTACATTGGCAGGGCCAACCCAGGGAGGAAGCAACATGGGAAAAAGCAGAAAGCCTGTGGAAGTTCGAAGATCAAATCCTGGAGTTCCTCCAAAAGGACTCCCAGGACCAGTTATAAGCCCCGAAAGAAAGTCGGGCGCATTCTCCGCACCAGTCCATCAAGGTGATTTGTGTGCAGGCGTCAGGGACGTCGCCTATTTTTAAGTGGGGGAGAATGTCATGGGTTTGAGAGTCCAACATCAGGGACGCAGGGAAATCGCCCTCAGGACCGAGTGCAGTCCTATCTTGGGACTTGCACCAGCGTTCCAATAAGGCGAACGCGCTGTGGAGTGGAACTCAACCGTTGGAGCGCAAGTCAGATTCAACAAAGGAATCGAGTTAATCCGGACACCCTCGGGGTGGACGCAGTCCGAAAAGTGGACTCATCGGAGGTCGCAACTCAGATAGTTCAGAAAAGGATAGTAATTGGGGATCTGGGGTTCAGAAGTTCAGTCTCCGACGTAGTATGCCGTTAAGGAGGAAATTGGGGCCTTCGGCCGTTCCTCAGTGTCATCCTACCGCCTCCTGGGATTTGGACAAATAGCTTATATAGGGGAGCATGAATCCTCGAAGTAGTTGAAATCACTACACCCAGCTAAAATCGCCAACAAGCCCTCAAAGCGAAGGTTCATACTGCACTGAATGCTCCCAGTGCAGAGAGTTCCAAAAAGTGCAAAGCAAAGCGCCGCGTTGAGGTCAGCCTCGTCTCTACAAGTGAGACTAGGGCTGTGGATAGGGTAAATCGTCGTGTAGCTCGATTGGGAGAATGCGACGTGCCTACTTGAAGATCAACAGAGATCGTCATCAACAACAGCAGGTTCTAGTCAGAAGTAGAACAGGAATCAGAGGTCACGTGAAGGGGTCATCAGAGCCTGAAGAGTGCCGTGTTTCCAGGGGTAGTTGTGCAGTGAGCCAGGGGCTCATTGTTTGTAACTAGTCTTGTGAGAGTATCGAAGACTCTCTTTTATTGTAATTGAGCCAGAGGCTTTTTAAGACAATAAAGCTTGTTATTACCCTACATTCGGATCAACAGCCGCCCGGCTGAGGATTCGTGAGTACCGCCGGTTCAAGTGGGCGCTCCCCCACAAGAACCGAGATTACATTCCGCTGCAAAAGAAAGAGAGCTCGGTGTTGCATTAAGTGAAGGCGTAATCCGGATCCGACCCAAAGAGCTAGCCTCCTACGGAGTAGCTCGAGTAAGCAGAAAACGGTGCCGCAGGCAGGCTAGGAAAGTGTGCTACTTTAGTGCAAAAAGTTAGCCCCCTGACATAACACATATCAAAAGAGGAAAAACCTTTTGACATTTCAAGAATATCTAGTTTTGACAAGAAAAATTATACCTGTGTATGAGGAGGTTATCAGAATCTTTGATGAATACTCAAGTGACACTGAGGAGGTTAGGGCTAATAAAATTTTTGATAGGTATTACATAAGAAGAAGAAAAGAAGAAATGAATTATGAATCTCCGTCAGAGTCAAAAGAAGGGCAAGTTCAAGAGGTATTCGACGCTAAGCGTGATGAATCAGAGTATTGTCTTAAAAACAAGTCAGAAATTGAAATGAATGAGAAGAGTAAGGAGCTGCAGCCAGTAGGAACATTCTTGAATGAAGAAAACTCATAAGTCACCATTGAAGAAAGGATGGAGAAGAAAGAGGAAACATTTACTTGCAACTTGCAGCCTACAAATGGCCATGGAAAAGATAAAATTCAGTCATCATGTCTAGAAGTTTGGACTTCTAGCTGAACATGTGGAAGCCCTAAGGAGGATAAAACCATGTTCACATGTTCACTCCAGTCACAAGAGGATATGAACAAGCAAGAAGCAACAATTATATCCTCAAGTGAGGAACGCATAAGTCTACATAGCAGCCATAAGGTGGAGGAAGATGCGTCCATGGAGTTTGCAAACTCTACTTTGGTTGATTAATTACATGGGGATGTGGATTCCACCTATATTCCATTGCATGAGACAGCTCTACAACTTATGGGTAAGAAATCATTTTATAATAATGTGTGGCCATGTAGTGAGATTGACTTCACTTGTCCCATTCATATGTTGGCATTGGAGGATCACTTGTTGAAGTCATATGAAGCATTTTGCTTTAGAGAGCTGATTGTAGGGACTAGAAAATTTTCTAACCATTAGGTTCTACAATATGATAATGTTTGGTTTGTCATGATGATTTCACCATGGTTGTGGATGGAGGCAAGCAACACATTGGAAGTGCAGATTGGGAATGGTAAGGCAATATATGACTCACAGTGTCAGAGGTTAGAACTTGTTAAAGATAACAAAGACACTGCAAGAGACCATAATTGTGATTTCTTGAATGCAATCAGCAGTCCACTATCAACACATGAGTAGTGCATCGAGGACAGCCAAGTATGGGTTGATGAACATATGATCGACATTGGACACATTGATTGCTTTCAATCTGATTTCGTAACAACAAGGGGAGAGAAGCATGAGGTTGCAGATTGGACACATGGATTAGTCAATATAGAGGATAACACAAGCATTGATAATCAAAGTACAAAGGTTGAGTATGAGGTTTACAAGGAAAATAAGCTTGTAACAATTGAAGATTTGACATCAAGGTATGACAGTGATTCTGAATTCTATAATAGCAATGACATAACTCCTCTTCCTCAAGATATGGAAACTTTTGGTCAAGAAGAGAACAATGATTTGCATTCTACATTTGAGGGTATGCATGGTCCAAGCATGGGTCATGATGATGTGAATGATACAACCCATTTTAAATCAGATTTTGTGTACTTTGGGGCAGCAGATATAGAGCATTGTCAAAGGTTGACTGAAGATTGGTTACATAGAGCTACTCAAGCAAAGATGTTTTCTGCCCAAGCAAGACAATGCCTCCAAAGAGTCAAAGAACGTTGCAATCAGCCAGATGATGCAAGGAAACAAAGAGAATCTTCCATTAGGTCTTTATTTCTTCCAAGGGAAAAAGAGGACAGCGAAGATATATTGAAGAGGTATAAGCATAAGTATGATTTTCTGAGTTTGATCAGCAATTCTCTTTCATATCATGAGTCAAATTTGAAACCTTGCATTGAGAACATTCAAGTAGGGATGGTTGAGTGTGAAGCTGATCCTTTCCTACCTAGAGTTGATGAGATATTGGGTGGCATTCATAGTGGACCAGCCACTAAAGGTTTGTCTACGATGCAAAAGGAAAACATCTACTATTCATCTGTGGACTTGTCAACTCTTTCATATGATAGGGTAGCGATGTACTTATTGATTGGTGACTCGGTCTTCTTAGATTTGACAGTGGGCTATGAAGATCGGCATGTAAGGGACTTCATTTGGTGCATGCCTAAACAAAACATTTACTTCGCATCATTTGATGAAGGCACTCTAACTTGTGGAGATATAGATAAAGTTGCAGCAGTTGTTTGGAGGTCTTGGAGAAGTATTCATCACACTTTCCTTTCTGAAGATTTGCTCATTGATGAATTCCTAACAACATTGATTGTTGGTAGTACTTGTGGCTTCATGTGGAGTAAAGTTCTCAGTTGGGTTGATGATGTCCTGGTTTATAGCAGCAACATAATGAGGCGTTACATGATGGATGAATGTGACGACGCAAAAATTTGGGATCCTGGTAGTGACATATGTGGAGCATCTCTTCTTTGGAACTATGATAAGTTCCTTCATCTTGGGCATACAGGTGTCTATATCAAAGTGGCACAGTGAAAGTCCATTGGTGTTGAAATGGAAAGACTTCCTGTTTGTTCATGGGATCCAGGTGGAGTACAATATTTGTTGGATGGGAAGTTTGTGGTGAGAACTGACCACAATAGTCTAAAATACTTCTTGGAATAGAAAGAACTTAATGAGCACCAACAAAAGTGGGTCAATAAGATTCAGGCATATGATTTTGAAATTTGAGTTTGTCAAGGGGAAGAAAAGTGTTGTTGCTGATGCACTTTCTAGGAGGCCTTCAATTGCCACCCTTTGTTCCATGAGTGAGATTTTAGCTAATTGGAAGTCTCAACTTTTAGTTGAGTATTCCAAAAATCAGTTTGCATGTGAGGTTGTGGATGGACAGGTCCAGGATGATAGGTACGCTGTGATTGATGATGTGATATACTACAAGGATAGAATCTAATTAGTTCCTGGATCGAAGCTGAAGGAAAAGATTCTATGTGCCATCCATGATACACCATTAGCAGGACATCCTGGGTACTTCAAGACATACAGACAGGTTCATGAGAGATTCTCATGGAAGGGTCTCAAGGGTGATGTCACACGCTATGTTCGCGAGTGTGTGACTTGTTAGCAAAACAAGTCAGAGCATACTTTCCCAACAAGACTTTTGCAGCCATTGCCTATCCCAGAGCATAAGTGGGAAGGTATATCGATGGATTTCTTTATTAGTCTTCCGAGAGTTCAGGGGAAGGACTACATATATGTGGTTGTTGATAGATTGATGAGGTATGCACACTTCTTTTCTATTGCAGTCGATTTCACAACTTCACAGGTGGCAGAGTTATTCTTTCGTGAGGTATTTTGTCTCCGTGGACTCCCCAGGACCATTGTCAGTGATCGGGATAGTAGATTCATGAGTATATTTTGGTAGGAACTATTCCGACTTACAGGTACAAAGTTGACCCCCAGCATGAGTTACCACCCTCAGACTGATGGGAAGACAGAGATTGCCAACAAGTGGGTGGAGGGATATTTGCATAATTATGTTTCAGGTTAGCAGAGAGCAGGAGTGATACTTCAACATCCAACTTTGCAGTTGCTTGGTGGAAAGCAATCCCGAGAAGGGAGAACTGTAATATCCCTTCCTTAGGCAACTCAGATATTAGTAGAGGTTGGCCTACTACTAGGGTTCCCGTAGGTCAGCAGTATGGTTAGGGGACCCATCCAGGGGTTGCGAAGCCTTGCGGTGAGCTTTTCGAGCCTTCAGTTTGGAGTTCAAAGGATGAATTTAGGAATAATTTGGAAATATTAAAGTTGGCTCTAATGGAATAGTGAAAGGGTGAATAGTAACAGGGAATTAGAAGATGAATAGTGAAAAGTTCACCCCCCTTGTGCCATGATGCCTAGAGACATAACTTGAGAGCTTTAAAAACAACTTAAATGATTAAAAAGGGGGCTTAATGAAAAGCCACACCTAGCATGAGGAGACCAAGCAATTTTTATTAAAAATACTTAAAAGTATTTATGTTGCCATGTTAAAAACCCTAAAAAGGGGTTGACCCTTTTGGAGGAAGTCAAAAAGTTATAAAATGGGTTTGAGGCTGCCATTTGACACATGATGGGTTTATATTTTCAGAGCAGCTTGTAGGTTGGAGCTCAAGAAGCATTTCTACATGCAGATTTGGCCTTCCAGGAACAAAAACTATTGGGAGAAGGGAGTGTTGGACGTAACCCCAACATTCTAGAAGGCAAAAACATCATAGAGAAGCTTTCTTATCAGTTTGGCATCATTTATTTAGGAAGGATATTGCAGATTAGTCATTTGGAAGGGCAGAAATTCTTATCAGGTTGCAGATCAACCCTTTTTGAGGACATTTCTACCATCTTACAACAGTATTTCAGTCAGCCATACACCATTGGGCATTTGGGCATCAAACCCTAGGTGCCAAGTGGAGTTTTTTGAGGGTTTTGGAGCTGGAAATTCACTTACAACAGTTAAAAGAAATCATCTCATACTTGGAGCTAAATTGTGGAGTCATATTTAGAGTTGGAAGAGCTTAAATTTGCTGACCCAGAATTATATCAGACCTGAGAATTTTATTTCAGCCTTATAATAGTTCATTTCCAGGTCTATGGATGAATGGGTATGTTGCATTTAGCCCACATTTATGTAATTTCAGTATTTTAGTAATAGAACTATTGTATTCTTCAGTTATCTTCTATTTCCAACAATTGTTTATGTCATGTTATATGCATAAAACTCAAAACACCAAAAAAATCAGAAAAAATGCAAAACAAAACATAAACATAAACCCTCCTATACGCTGGTCAAAGATTTTGAAAGGTCAAAACTCAGAAAAAATCAAATCAGTTTTGGGTGGGAATCTTTCATCTTTTGAGTCTCTGATAATGTGAAGGTTCTGAAAATGTTTTGACCTTACAATGGTCTAATAATGGATACCCTAAATTCCACTTTGCGATCTCTAGACTTTTTCAGCTTAACGGTCTTGAGGCAGAGGCAGAGGCTTTATTCTAGAAGGCAGACTGGTTTGCTCACTATTCTTAAATTTGATGTTACCTATGTTGTGTCGATTTTTTTTCACTTCCTTTTTAGTCTATAATTTAATAAATATTATGTATTTAATGCATAAGTTGTCAGATAATGAAGATAAAATTCTAAAACCCCAAATGGGGTTTATATTTTGCAATGAATGTTTATGTTTTCATTCAATCCATCTTACATACACTGCCACCAAAAAACATAAATGACAACAATATTTCAATCTTAAGTACTCCTCTAAACAATGTAAACAATGCCATGAAACCCTCTTGAGGTTGCTATTGACAACACTAAACAGTTGTCTTCAATCATACCCTTGAGATGATGGTCACCTTGCTCACTTTTAGAGTACTATTTTTGTCACAAAAAGACAAGGGACTGAAACTGTATCTTCACTCATCATTGCCTTCCTTTGAAAAACGACACTGCAACCTTTCACTTTCTGCATTTGATGCAATGTTAGTTGAAACCTTTTGAGGTTGCTACTACTCAATCTATCCCTTAAGGACTGTCATGTTTTGCCTCTTGACCAAGCATCTCCAAGTGCTATCCCACTATCCTTTGACAAAAACTGCTCACTGCCTTCCTTAACACAGGCTTGTACCTATTAAAGATAACACTATGACTGTTTTTTTCTATTCACTGTCTCTTCATGAATTTAATATTTGCATAAGCTTCCTAATGTAGGGATACTAGATGCAAATGTTACAAATCTTTGAACAAGGTTTGAGGCTGTCCTCCTTAATGCTGTTTCAGGCATGTTATCCATCACAGACCTCTTGTGCATGGTCTACTCCTTTTTGACATCAAAATCTTTGTCCTCAAAACTTGGAAACCTATGCATAATTCCATGAAACCAATTTGTTATTGTACTTCCTTCAATCAGGGAATTGAAATATATAGGCACCAAAACAAAGAATCCCTATACTCAAGAATAAGGACATACTTAAATCTGTGATTACCACTGTAATCTCTTTGTCACTGAAACCTACTTGCACAGTGATTCTCTTGAGCATTTTACCATCACCAAGGTCATTGGACAAGGCTCCACCAAAGCTTAAATACTTACAAACCCTAACACAATGGTCTCTTATCATCACTCCACTATACAACTCACGCAAGGAATGTTATCTTTTAAATCTTGGAATGTTATCTTTGAAGCAGTGACTGGTGTTAAGGAATGCTATCTTTAGGTTGCAAGCTGTCATGATCTAGATAAAACATGGACCCATAAGAGGCAGCATAGCACGTATACACACATTGTAAGGTCACTGATCTTTTCACTATAATGCAGCTTGCTAAAGAATCTTACTACAATATGGTGTCTTTTGAATATAGGTTAATACTGAGAAGCTAACTAGACTCGATTATCCTAAAATGTATTTCAATTAAATGATCATACTTAACTATGAGATAATTGTACTCGGTTGTCTAGATGGGTTAGTAGAAAAGCATGAGTTAACTTTGTCCTAAAGACTTTAAGGAGCTTGAAAATATAAAACCTAGAGATGGCCAAATATTTAATTGAAATCTTTTCAAATATTTATTAAATCATGAAATGAGTCCATGCATCAAAATTGTAATGAGATTCTTCATTTCCACAAAATGTTGACAATGTGAGCTAATGTCAGAACCAAATTGTTACCAACCACTTACTCAAGCGTGCCAACCATTTCACTCATCGTTAAAGGAAGTCATCTGATATCTCTCAAGTTTACTTCCACCAAACTCAAATAAGACTTAGTTCATTTTTAATCACACTTCTCCTCAAAGCATAAATCACTCAAGTTGTAGCAATGAAAACTGAGGAAATTAGAAATCATAAATCCCATGCACTGATTGGTAGAGTTGATGGAAGGTTTGTATGCCTCCACCTCAACCAGTTTTTCTAATAACTAAACTCCTAACTGCACTAACTAATGGGGGCTTTGAATGATTAATAAAGTTTTTCACATACCGATCTCGGAGAAGTCTAGAGTGCTTAGTCCTTATTTCTACGATTGGTTGCACAATCCTACAAAAGAAGAAAAAACAATAAAAAACAAAAAAACAAAATAAGACTCCTTGTGCATGGCGTAGAAAGCAGGAAAAAAAAGGATAAAAAGAAGCTTCAATGGGAGAACAGGGGAGCGGATGGAGATGGGACACGAGAACTATTGCCTGAAGCAGAGTATAATTTTATTTCCAAGGTGTTGTACCCCAAAATTAAAATTTTTGTTACACTTAGACATTTTGAAGAAATGAGTAAAAGTCTTGTCAAAACAATGAAAAGAGTCAAAATTTGGGTGTGCGTGTCTTGCATGGAGGGTTAAAATACAAATTTTTCAAATTCTGACGATCTGGGTCTGCTAAGAGCAGCTTAACCTACAAAACCCAGATCTCAGTTTTTCATCCCTAAATTTTAGGAAAACTGCTATTTTTAGAAATTTTCTCGAAATAGTAAAGTTTTACTTGCGGGTTTCTGAACATTTTCGGAAAGCGGATCTTTGGAAAAATTTTCAAAAATAGAAAATTTCACAAAATAGAAAGGTTGATCAGAGCCCAGTCGGCCCGATTTTTGATTGGCTCAAAGGCTTGTATTCATTATCGGTAGATGCCGGTCTGGGAATCTTAAAATAATCAGTTTTGCCCTACTGGGTCTATTCAGCTTTTTCATAAGCATATCTGGAGTTCTGAAGTCATCAATGGAGGTCATCCGACTGCCAGGCGTCAATTTCAGCATTCAAATTTCCGGCAGAAGGTGAAACGATGAACATGCACGAAGGACGAGGAAGAAGATTGAAAAATCTTGGAAATTTTCTAACACTGCTGAAAGTGGGCGCCCCTGTTGAAGAAAGGCGCCCACCTTTTTAGGGCATCAGATGAAGGAATTAGGGTTACGGTCTCCAATGAAAGTTGTTCACTGTTCAGTCAAATTCGCGATGGATATCCCCGTCAGAACATCCGACAATCCAGTCTCCGACAAATTCAAGTCAAAGTGGAAGGTATAAAATGAAGATCTGAAACTTGAAGATAAAAATTGAGAAATTTTCTAAGTCTGGAGAAACTGGGCGCCCTAAGTGAAGAAAGGCGCCCAACTTTTCAGGGGTGCAAACAGAGGAATTTGCAGTCGAAGCTATAACGGGATGTCTTCAGAATTCAACTGGCTTCGCAGTGAGCTATTTAGCACGACAAACGGAGCTCGCAGTCATCAGATTCAAAAGGCTGAACAGAAGGTCCGATGACAGTTGAAAAGAGAAATCTAAAAGCAAAGGTGAAAAAGGTGAAAAATAAACTAAGTGTTAGTAAACTGGGCGCCCCCAGTCAAGATAGGCGCCCAACCTTTTGAAGGGTGAAAGTTCACTTTTTGGCAAACGTGTCTCCAGAACGTCTTTTTCAGAATCAGTCAGGCTTCGCCGTGAATCACTCAGCTCGTCTGTCGGGTTGATCTGTCAACGGGAAATCAGAGGCAAAGGGGCATGTTAAAATGGAGAAAAGTTGAAAAAGTGGAAATTTTGACCAAGTCTGGTGAAGTTGAGCGCCCCTTTTGAAGAAAGGCGCCCAAATCTTCATACCTTAGAAGATTTTTGAAGATTTCTAAAATTTCAAAATTGTGAGAAGAAAAAGATGAAGTCCAAACTGAGAAGATAAGATTTAGGGTTTTGAAATAAAAGCAGAAAAGAAAGCAAAACCTAAAATCGAACCCTAAGTCTATTTAACACTTCTTTTCAATGTGTTTTTCATTATTTTTGCAGGTTGCCTTCAGTGGAGAAAGTTGGAGCAGCCAGTTTGAGAAATTTTTGTGATTAAAGAATTCATAGTTGCTGGTTTTACATCAGATTTTTCAGACCAGCAAGCATAAACCCTTGCTTTTTCAAGCTTTTTGTTCCAGAAGATCAAGTTTTTCAAGCAGGAAGCCAAGGCTTTCAATTTTTCAGTCATCTGGGTCTTTTTGCCTTCATCTTAAGAAGAACTTTCCAAGAACTTCATCAAGTTGCAGCAAGTGCTTTTATCTTGCATGTCGGTGAAAACGGTGCATTCAAATTTCAACCATCACGGGTCGCTTTCAATCAGTGCCGAAGAGAACCCATATCATGACTTTTTCGAAAACCTAGGGTTGGCTGCTTTTTCGATCAAGCGTCGGGGTTTTGCAAATCCAATCAACTGGGTCCATTTCTAATGATATTCTGAACAAAACCCAGATGCCAGCATTTTTTTTAGAAAATTTTTGAAGAAATTAGGGTTTGCTGCTTTTTCAGTCAAAATTCAAGATTTTCGAAAACGGACGATCTGGGTTGTCTTGCATTGATATTCTGAACAAAACCCATATCTCAGAAAAATTCTCAAAAAATTCGTCCGTCGAAGCATAAAAATCAGCATTCTAAAAATAGAAATTGCACAAGACTTGTCTGAACCAAGGCGAGTTTACAGTCATTCTTCAAGTTTTCTGAAATGGAATACACTCCTAATGTCTTCAAGTCAGAATCAGCCCTCTTTCATAATTACATCAAAACAGCTGAGACAGACTTGCATCATATCAAGCCGGTGTTCGATCTATATCCCTTGGAGAGAGCAGGCAATACTTCAATCAAGAACCTGGGTCATTCTGGACTCCTCGCAGCAGCGTCTATTCCTATATCAGTTCGGAGCCTTGAGTTCGTAATCGCTTGCATTAAACATTACAACCCGGCTACTAGGGAGATCCAGTCAGCAGATGGCAGGTTGATTTGCAGTCTAAAGCCTGACATGGTTGAGAAGTGTTTTTCCATTCCCCCATGGCCTGAAAGTGTAACTCTTTCGAGGGATGAATGTGAAAAGATGTGGAATACGCATAAGGACAAATACAGCAAGAAGATTGCACAGAGATGGATGAAAGAAAAACATAAGACATTGCCCAAGAATGTCGGGCGAGGGGAGTTCAAGGACGAGGTTGCTATCATCATCACTTTGCTCAACAGGGTCACTGGTTCAGCAGATGCCACCAAGTTCCAACCTTGGATGTTTTATGCCATACCTCACATTATGAAAAAGACTGAGTTTTATGATTGGCCTACTTTGATAAGTGACTGCCTACATCAGCAAATAACAGCATATTTTCAGTTTCATGTATTCCACATGGTGTCATATCTAGTCTATTTGGTGGCCTATCAAGGTCAATTCAGAGGATTGAACACCGAGGGGTCATTGAGCATTCAACACATATATAACTATTATCCCCAGTTGGAATTCACAAAGTCGTTGCACCACTACAAAAGGGTGAACGAGGCATTCTTGATGTACACGGTGCGTGACTTAGACAATGAATTGCACGTCCGCATCTCTTCAGTTGCCAGGGCAGTAATGGCAGAATGGGCAGATTGGTTTATACAGTTTCCTACCTTTACCTATCTCAGGGTTTATGGTTATTCAGGTGCCCCGCTCATGTTGCCAAGGTATCCGTCAGACGAGGTCATCTTCATGGAATTCTTGAGGCAAGCTCACGGTGTTCATACAGTCTTGAGAAATAGAAAGAAACCCTCTCTTCACTTTCCATTAGGGTTGGGTATTTATACATGCAGGACTGCTACAGATGCCAAGACAATTGGAGAAGAATTAGATAAATTCGGTCTCAAACCCTACAGTGAGAGGCGGTCATTTGATCCTCATGGTGTCTACGCTGGCCGGTTGGAGAAGAACTACAATCATATACCCGCACTTGAAGATTTTTGGGCTAACTGTGCAGACGAGTTTGAAGTGCGAAGGCGTAGCTACAGCAGGTTGACTCTCCATCAGATGAAAGATTGTTTGAATGAAGATATTGAAGGACTCTCCGATGATGATGAAGATGTGCTTCTACCAATGTAGACTCAGAAAAGAATCGAGGATCAGCCTCTTCCACAAGTTAATTGGGCAAACAAGGAATCTCTTTCAGTTGAAGACAGAACAAAACAAGTTGTGGAGTATAGTAAGGTTTTCCTAGTGCTTAAAAGGAAGAACTCTATTCCAGTAGCAGAGCCGCCAAGGATAATTCCCTCTTCTTCTACAGCACAGTCAAAAGGAAAGGGTAAAAGTCAGTCTCAAGATGGCATCAAAGGCAGTAGATCGAATAAAAATGTAAGAAGAAGGATGGATTTCTCAGGCATAGTCATACAGGAACAGCCTACAATTGATTCAGAAGTTCCTCTTGACAAGCCCATACCTCACAATGAAGCAGAGGAGCCGCCTTCAACACATGTCCCTGTACCTTTGACGGGTTCGTCACCAATTCATATTGATCTTGATATCGAAGATGATGAAGAGATTGCAGCAGTACCTCCTGAGGCAGTTAGCAAAGATACTACGGTGTCTTGGCTTGAGAACTCCTTAGGAAGGGTTAGGAGAAGACCTTCATATCAAGTGAGTGTTGATGATCTCGATAACATTTATCAGGAACCTCCTAAGAAAAAGGCAAAGAAGCAAGTTCATTTTGATAGGAATCCCGATAACGAGATTGTCATAGAGACTGCGGTGCCCCCAGAAGATAAGAATAGGGATGAGGTAAACATGGATGATTTTGTCATGGTCAAGGCTAATCTCGGTAGAAATACCAGACATGCAGATTTGAGTCTCTTCAAAGTTGTATCTGAAAACCTTCATGAAAGAGTGCTAAAAGACGGAGAAGACAAGGCAGCCCTCAAGGCTGAAAATCAGCAGCTTAAGCTTTTTATTTCTAACCTTGCTCGTGGTTCTTCACAAACAACTCAGTTGCTGCCCCAGGTCTTAGAGACACCAGCTGATCATCATCAGTTAAGACAGCTGGTCATATGTGGGAAAGAGACTCAGGAGTGGATCGAGAGCTTCATTGTCAGAGGAAAGGAGATCTTGGCTCAGATGTTCCAGTTGAGAGAAAACGCTCACGAACTTCGTCAAGGCATCCAGGGATTTGAACAAACACTGGCTGAAGTAAAACCTAGGCATGAGATTATCATTGCTGATTTAGACACAGCCTACAGTTCAGCGGTTTCAAAGGAGCACGAAGAAAATCCTTGCTTGGAGAGAGCGTCATGTTTTCAAAATTAAAACTTATGAGAGAATATCTGAAGAATTCATCACCTACAGACAAAGGGTGGTTGAAGCTCTCCTTTTCATCAGCGAATTTGTCATAGAGATCCCCTCTCAGTACAGTCTTGAGGATGGTTCTTACGTCGGGCTTGAGGAAGTACAAAATCAGTTCCAGAATGTTGTTCATAGTTGCAGCCCAGTTGGTGGAAGGATAGGTTATGTTTCAATGATGTCAGCAAAGTTCAATAAAGCGGCCAATGAGATTGAAGATTTCCAGAGATCTATTGCAGATGCCGAAGATATTCTTGAAAAGCGGTGTTTTGCTGTTGATGGTATAGATGCACCGAACGGGACACAATCTCAGACTTCCTAGCGGATGTGATCGAGCTTTAAAGCAGCTTTCTTCTAGAAGCTTTCTTTTCCGCTTTCTTTCTATTCTTGGAATAATCCTTATCCATTCTTTGAGGATAGAAAGAAGATAAGATGTAATAGTTGGCAGTTCCCGCTTTTTCTGCTTTTTAGGGTTTCTTCTTTCTAGATTTAGTAATAAAGCTTGCTTGCTGAGCAAGCCCTAGATTGTGAAAGCAAGGAGATTTTAGGGTTCCCTACTCCTCTGCTTCTCTATAAATAAGAGCCTTTGCTCATTTTATTTTCTTTTCCGTGCTAGTGAGAACAAAACGCTGAGCCTATTGTGCCTTCTATTTGTTGCTCAAGTATTGTTCATTTGTGTTGTGATAAGCAAATTGTTGAGCCTCTTTAGCCAACAAGGAGTTAGTGAGATTGCTGTTTTCTATTGTGTTAAGAATAAGTTTGCAAGCCTCCTTAGCTGCAATTTCTTGTTCAAGGCATGTTAGAAGGGAGTTTTTGTTTCAGAGATTTGAGTAATAAAATCATGAGCCTCTTTTGCCTTGATCGAAAATCTCAGATTTCCGTGATCTATGTTACGCTTTTATGATCTTTATTTCAGCTTACAGTGAAGTGTGTAGGTGTTTGTTGGAAGAAAGATTATTGAAGTATTTTTGTCAGAGAATCTACCTTGTTAATTTCTAACTTCTCTTGCTCTGCTATTACTTGAGAGGTTAGGAACGTCTTTAGTCTAGGTTAGTCGTAGTTGAAATTCTTATCAGAAAATCTCAGCTGCGGCGTTTGTGTTTAAAAAACCTTGTGCTCTAAGCTGATCCAAAAAGATAGGCAACTTAGTTTTAGTTTACTTTCTTTCAAACACCATCAGCAAGAGGGAGCTTCCCCTCCTAATTTGAAGAGCAGTTTATCTGTGCATAGCTGTCCGTTTTCAAATCCGCATTCCAGAGGTGCGAATTTAAACGCCAACAGTTTTCTGGCGCCCACCGTGGGGCACGAGGCTTTAAACAACAAAGAAAGCTTAGGCTTTATGTCACGGGTATGACCATCTGGCGTCCTACTGCTCCAGTTCAACAACCTGATCTTACACCTCCAGTTATCCAGCCAAGTTTCCAGATAATTGAAGGAGAGCAAGTGGACATTATCAGCAGCCTGAGGAAGTTTCATCTTTGAGAAGAAGGAGACCCCTGCTCAGTGGAGAAACGCTGCTGCTATTTTAGACAAAGAGGAAGAGAAAGCCGATATTGCAGCCGAGAGACCTGTCTTGCCACCACCCGCGTGGGACTAGACAATCCTGGCGTACATAGTCTATACAAGGAGGAGAACAAGAACAAATCCGCTCTTCCAAGAAGATACTTCCCTTCCACATACACATCCTGCAGAAGTTGGAGAATCATCCGACACAGTACCTGAATCCGACACAGTTCCTGAGTTCAACGACATTCCAGTATTCGAAGAAGAAGAATTCGAAGCAATGGGTGATAATCGCAACAACGATGCCAACAACAATCGCAATCGAAGAAGAGGCCCCCCACTGCCTTGGGGTGATAATATTGGACCTTTGGCCCTAGGAGCAAATCACGAATTGCCTAAGGGGTCAAGAAAGCACTTTCCACGTTTCCAAGGTGATGGAAGTCAACATCCTGATGATCATCTTTCAGCCTTTTCAACGGCTTGCGCTGTTTTGCATGTAGGTCATGAAGATGTTGTTGTACGTCTCTTTGTTGAGACACTCGCGGGAGCTGCTGCCGAATGGTTCAATCACTTGGAGCCTGGTTGCATAAACAACTGGAATACTATGACTGAAAAGTTTCTTGCGAGGTTCAAACCAGCTGAAGATAGCCACCAGTTGTTCGCTCGACTTTCCAATTCAAAGAAGGAAGACAATGAACCAATGAGAGAGTTCGTAGCAAGGTTTAACCGCCTGGTTACTCGTCTTTCATATACACTCAATCCATCGCCTGAGATCCTGTTAAGCAGTTTCATCAACGCACTTCCATCAGAGATAGCTTTTATCATAAGATCGGGGCATGAGACGGAGCTGGGAGAAGCACAACAAGGTGCAATAGAAATTGAAGACAACATGATCACTTCAGGAAAGATCAGAGGAGATGCTATTAGACCTTTGGTTCAAAGTTCTGCTGATCCGTTACTTCAAAGGGTTGCGAACGAAGTAACTATTCTCAAGAGGCAATTGCCACTTCAGCCAACGCCTCTTGCTCAAGTCGCACCACCACCTGCCTTGCCCGCACCACAGCAACCTTATCAACCTCAACAGCCGTATCAGCCGAGGAGGAATAACTTTCAGCCTTACAACAATTACAAGCCACGAGGGCCACCTCCACCAAGGCAAGCGGCTGACAATACACAGAATGCTGTGTTTTGCTCTTTTCATGATTCCACTGAACATACTGGCGCATCTTGCCCTGAAAATGTCAGAATGAACGAGATAATGGGATATGCCGAAGCTGCACCTGCACCAAGTTCCGTTCCAACTCCAAGTTCGAATGTTGTCTTACCTCAATCGGACAACTTCGATGGCGACTCCGCAACGGGCTACTTTGAAAGTGAACCCGATTTTGAAGAACAAGAAGAAGATATTTGTCAGTACTCTCTTGCAGTTAATCCTGAGAATCATACGACTCCTGTGTTTACCAGAGCTCAACATCTGAGGGCACACAAAGAAGAGGAAGAAGAGAGGTTGAAGATATCAAAAGACAAAGAAAGAGAAGTAGCTTCTACTTCAAATATTAAGTCTTCTCAAGAGAACATGAAAGCAGTTGCTGAAGGTTCGTCCTCAGCAAATTTTGATATTGTAGATTCATTAATGAAGAACAAAGTGCAGATTTCTCAGTTAGAGTATCTCCAAGATCATCCAGAGCAAGTGGACCGACTTCTCAAGTTCGTGAAGAAAGGACCTACTAAGCAGCCCACATTGCTCGAATCATCCGTTCCGGCGGAAGACAAGCCTAAGCCCTTCTATATTTCTCTATATATAGGAGGTTACAAATTGAGCAATTGTATCATCGATTCCGGAGCTTCCGACAACGTCATGCCTCTACAAGTGATGAATGCTCTAGGACTTTCGTGCACCAAGACAAAGGACAAATGCTATTCACTGGAGTCCAAGTCAGTGCCGTTGGTCGGTCAATTAAAAGATGCTCAAGTAAGGTTGGCGGCTTGTCCTGAAAAGAAAATCATGATGACCATCCTAGTAGCTGACATTCCAGCAAGCTACGGGATGCTACTAAGCAGAAGCTTTTGCAAGGACCTCGGTGGAGAGATTCAGATGGATTGGTCTTCTGCAAATATTCCATTAAAGAAAGGAACTTTCAAGCTGGAACCAGAACCCAAATCTCGATTTGCGGTCGTGAAGTCTCAAGATCCTCAAGCTCAAATTCTATATCAAGAAACGGGTCTTGGTACTTACGCCATGCTGTCAGAGATTCCTGAAGAAGGTCAAGAGGTCGCATGCGTCGTAGAGAAATCAGCAGATGATCCTAAGTTGTGGGCTTTGCAGTTCGATGGGAGTTGTTCCACTGCTGGTTCGGGAGCGGGAGTCGTGATAATTTCTCCTGAAGGACAACTGTATCCTTTTGCATATCGCTTGCAATTTGAATGTACAAATAATACGGCGGAATATGAGGCGCTTTTACTAGGTCTCAGGAATGCAAAAGATATGGGTATCAAATACCTTAAGGTCGAAGGTGATGCAGAGCTTGTTGTAAAGCAAGTCAGAGATCAATTCAGAGTGAAAGCAGATCGTCTTCGACATTATAGAAATAGGGTGTGGAATGCAATAGATTGGTTCGAAGCATTTGATATCAAGTACATTCCACGTCTAGAAAATAGCAGAGCCGATGCCCTCGCGGTATCAGCTTCACTTTTCATGACACATTCTGACTTTCGTCAGAATGCGTTTGCCATTGAATTAATATACAGGCCAGCTGTACCTGACAACTGTGATAATTGGAAAGTCTTTAATGATGATGAACACATTAAGGAGTTTCTTGTTATGGGAGATAATTTCAAGGAATTATTCTTTGAAGGCAGTTCATTTACTCACAGAGAAGCAGTAACACAAGTCTCTGATACGCCAAAGATTGCTGAAGATAAAGAAATTTCAGAAGAACCAGAGTCCAGCATAATCCAGTTGAAAGGAAATAAAATTCCCAAGGGTTTAGTTTCCTTGGAGAATATTTTTGACAGGCACGACAGATACATTCAAGATCAGAGAAATTCAAGTGACAGAACTTCTGCCGAATATCAACAAGTCAATATCGGTACAATTGACAAGCCCAAGCTTGTTAATTTGGGTACATGCTGCACGGCAGAGGAGAGCGAGAAGTTCATTTCTTTGTTCCAGCAATACCGAGATGTCTTCGCCTGGTCATATGAAGATTTGAAAGTTTTTACACCAAGAGAATTGTCTCACACAATTCCTCTTCAACCTGAAGCGAAGCCCTTCAGGCAAAAGCAAAGACACTATAATCCGCGGATTCAAGACACCATCTACGCGGAGATCCAGAAGATGGTGAATGCAAAGATCATCTTTCCCATTCATCATTCCACTTGGGTGTCGAATATAGTTCCTGTGCGCAAGAAGAACGGAGAAATCAGAATTTGCGTTGATTTCAGGAACCTGAATCAATCATCGCTCAAGGATAATTATCCTTTGCCAATCATGGAGCACACTTTACAGACGGTTACCGGTTCAGAGATGCTGTCTTTATTGGACGGTTTTTCTGGTTATAATCAAATAGCGGTGGCTGAGGAAGATCAATTTAAGACGGCATTCACAACCCCGTGGGGTACGTTTGCATATGAAAGAATGCCCTTTGGCCTCATCAACGCCGGTGCTACATTTCAAAGGGCCATGGATTTGGCATTTGGTGATTTGAAGAATAAAGTAATAGTTGTCTATCTTGACGACCTCACTGTTTTCTCGAAGACACGACAAGATCACTTTTCAGATCTAGGGAAGGTCTTCGAGAGATGCAGATATCATAAAATATCATTAAATCCCAAGAAGTCTATCTTCGCGGTGACGGAGGGCAAGTTGCTTGGCCACATCGTCTCCAAAGAAGGGACTCGAATTGACCCAAGTCGGGTCGAAGCTATCCGAAGTTTGTCTCTTCCAACAAGCAGAACAGGGGTACACTCTTTCTTTGGTAAGGTAAATTTCATACGAAGATTTGTACCAGATTTTTCTGAGTTGACTAAAGATATATCTGCTATGATGAAGAAGAAGACAGTTTTCAAGTGGACGGAAGAAGGAAAGAAGGCGTTCGCAGCAATAAAAGAAGCCATCAGTCGAGCTCCAGTGCTAGTTCGTCCTGATTTTGAAAAGGAATTTATCCTTTATTGTTATGCATCAGAGCATACTCTGTCTGCCATTCTGACACAAAAGTTAAATGAAGAAACTGAATCTCCAATAGCTTTCATGAGCTGTAGTTTCAAAGACAGCGAATCAAGATACTCTCAGATTGAAAAGAATGCCTATGCGGTGGTTCGAGCTATAAAGAATTTCAGATTTTATATCCTAAATTCTCACACCGTTGTGTATGTCACAGATCCAGCAGTGAAGAGCGTGTTAACTCAACAGGAGATGGGCTCCAAAAGAGGAAACTGGATCGCAAAGGTTCAAGAGTATGACTTGGAGATCAAGCCAACCAAGCTCGTTCGCGGGAGAGGCCTTTGTCAGTTGATGGCGGAAGATGGTGATAAGAAACTTCAAGCTAAAGGGATACCCGAGATTGAACCTGAAGTTAAAGAAGACCTTCCAATGGTCTTGCTGATCGAGTCTTCGGGAGAATGGTTTACTGAGATATGGTATTACCTAACATACGGTGATTGTCCAAATCACCTGAACAAGCAACAAAGGAGAACGCTTAAGCTGAAAGCGCAGAATTATATAATCATCAGCAATGTTTTGTACAAGAAGGGCCTTGACGGAACATTCTTGTTGTGTGTTACCAAAGATCAACAACGACGCTTGCTGGAAGCTTTCCATAATCAAGCATGCGGTGGTCACTTTTCATCAAAGGTAACAGCTTTTAAAATCTTGCGGGCTCAGTTCTTTTGGCCGACTATGTTCCGCGATGCATATGAGTGGGTACATAAATGTCAGTTATGTCAACAATTTGTTGGCAAAGCAAAGTTAGCAGCCGCTCCTCTCAGGCCAGTTGTTATAGATGCTCCATTTCAGCAATGGGGTCTAGATTTTATTGGTCCTATCAACCCACGTTCCAGCAAGGGGCATATTTATGTCCTTACAGCCACTGATTACTTCACTAAATGGGTTGAAGCCATTCCCACCAAGCGAGCCACGTCCGAGGTTGTGTGTGAATTCTTAAAAGAAAACATTGTCACACGCTTCGGAGTGCCTCGTAAAATTGTGACAGATAATGCAACATGTTTCTCGTCAGAGGAGCTAATAGAGTTCTGTTTTGATCACAGCATCACACTATCTCATTCATCAGATTATTACCCCCAGGGTAATGGACAAGCTGAATCATCAAACAAGAACATTGTCACAATCATTCGCAAGTTGGTTGATTCCAGTCAGCGAACTTGGCATAAGAAGCTTTATGATGCTCTCTGGGCCGACAGAATTACTCCGAAGAGAGCCATTGGTACCTCACCCTTTATACTCCTGTATGGTACAGAAGCAATGATACCCATCACATTGGAGTTGTCCGCCTTGCAACTGGCGACCTCAGTAGAAGATGGAGAATTCACAGATCCTATTCAGAAGCGTATCTTGTACCTGACCAAGCTTCAAGGAGAAAGGGAAGAGGTAGTAGATAGAATCACTCAACACCAAGAGCGGGTGAAGAAAATTTTTGACAAGAAAGCTCGCCAACGAGATTTCGAGGTTGGAGATCAAGTCCTCTTATGGGATAAGAGACATGAGCCAAAGGGAATGCATGGGAAATTTGATTCCTTGTGGCTGGGACCTTTCAAGATTCACGAGCTCGCCGGAGAGAATACTTATATTCTCTCGCGCTTGGATGGAAGTCTCCTCCCTCTACCACACAGCGGGCAGTACCTAAAGCACTTCATCCCTTCGGGGGTGGAGTAAGTTCTCAAAACTCAATCTTTGTACATATTTTTCATTGCTTTTCGTGACGTGTTTCCCCTTTCCGTGATGTTTTCGTTATGTTGTTTTTCCCCTTTTCGTAATAGTCCTGTCGTGTTTTAGGTGATTAGGAGTCTTGTTTTAGGTGATTAGTAGGGAAGTCCAACTATTAGGTGATTTTTAGGAAGTCCGGTAATAGGTGATTAAGGAATGTCCTGCAAATTAGGTGATTAGGAAATGATGCTGACTCCGATACCCAATAGACAAGGCACTGGTCTAAGCTTAAAACTTCAGAGATTCTATGGTTCTCCTATGCCGAAAGTATCCGCCATGGTCCCCAAACAGAGCCAATGTTGTACCCCAAAATTAAAATTTTTGTTACACTTAGACATTTTGAAGAAATGAGTAAAAGTCTTGTCAAAACAATGAAAAGAGTCAAAATTTGGGTGTGCGTGTCTTGCATGGAGGGTTAAAATACAAATTTTTCAAATTCTGACGATCTGGGTCTGCTAAGAGCAGCTTAACCTACAAAACCCAGATCTCAGTTTTTCATCCCTAAATTTTAGGAAAACTGCTATTTTTAGAAATTTTCTCGAAATAGTAAAGTTTTCTGGGTTTTTCTGGGTTTCTTTCGAAACGGATACTGGCAAAATTTTCTAAAAATAGAAAATTTCTAAAAATAGAAAGTTGGTCAGAAGCCAGTCAGGCCCGATTTTGATTGGCTCAAATATGTCCGTATGTCGGTAGAGATGCGGTCCGAGAATCTTAAAATAATGGAGTTTTGCCCTCTTGGAGTGATAGGCTTTTGAAGCATATCACGGAGTTAAAGTCATCAATGGAAGTCATCAGAAATTTTGACGTCAATTTAGGCATTCAAATTTCGGCGAAGGTGAAAGCGATGAACATGCCGCGAAGAGCGAGGAAAGATGAAAAATCTTGGAAATTTTTCTGCTGCTTGCTGAAAGGTAAATTTTGTTGAAGAAAGAAGCCCACCTTTTTACCTAAGACATCGAATGAAGGAATTAGATTCACGGTCTCAATGAAAGTTGTTCAGCATTGATCAAATTAGCGATGGATATCCGTCGAACATCAGAACAATCCGATCTCCGACAAATTAAAGTCAAAGTGGAAAGGTATAAAATGAAGATGAAGCAGAAGATAAAATTGAGAAATTTCTAAGTCACAGGCAGAGCTAAGTGAAGAAAGGCAACACCGGGGAGGTGCGAGGAAGATTCGCGATCGAAGCTTCTGGGATGAGTCGTAGCCATGATGGAAGCTATTGCCGACATGGAGCTATGATCCTCGGGTAAAAGAAAGGAGAATTTGAACAGAGAGTCAGATGGCCAGGTTGAAAATCTAAAAGCAAAGGTGAAAAAGGTGAAAAATAAACTAAGTGTTAGTAAACTGGGCGCCCCCAGTCAAGATAGGCGCCCAACCTTTTGAAGGGTGAAAGTTCACTTTTTGGCAAACGTGTCTCCAGAACGTCTTTTTCAGAATCAGTCAGGCTTCGCCGTGAATCACTCAGCTCGTCTGTCGGGTTGATCTGTCAACGGGAAATCAGAGGCAAAGGGGCATGTTAAAATGGAGAAAAGTTGAAAAAGTGGAAATTTTGACCAAGTCTGGTGAAGTTGAGCGCCCCTTTTGAAGAAAGGCGCCCAAATCTTCATACCTTAGAAGATTTTTGAAGATTTCTAAAATTTCAAAATTGTGAGAAGAAAAAGATGGCGTCCAAACTGAGAAGATAAGATTTAGGGTTTTGAAATAAAAGTAGAAAAGAAAGCAAAACCTAAAATCGAACCCTAAGTCTATTTAACACTTCTTTTCAATGTGTTTTTCATTATTTTTGCAGGTTGCCTTCAGTGGAGAAAGTTGGAGCAGCCAGTTTGAGAAATTTTTGTGATTAAAGAATTCATAGTTGCTGGTTTTACATCAGATTTTTCAGACCAGCAAGCATAAACCCTTGCTTTTTCAAGCTTTTTGTTCCAGAAGATCAAGTTTTTCAAGCAGAAAGCCAAGGCTTTCAATTTTTCAGTCATCTAGGTCTTTTTGCCTCTATCTTCTGAAGAACTTTTCAAGAACTTCATCAAGTTGCAGCAAGTGCTTTTATCTTGCATGTCAGTAAAAACTTCAGTGCATTCAAATTTCAACCATCTGGGTCCTTTCCAATCAGTCTTCTGAAGAGAACCCATATCGCAGCTTTTTTCAAAAACCTGGGGTTGGCTGCTTTTTCGATCAAACGTCAGGGTTTTTCAAATCTAATCGACTGGGTCCATTTCTAATGATATTCTGAACAAAACCCAGATGCCAGCTTTTTTCGGGAAAAATTGAAGAAATTAGGGTTTGCTGCTTTTTCAGTCAAAGTTCAAGATTTTCGAAAACGGACGATCTGGGTTGTCTTGCATTGATATTCTGAACAAAACCCATATCTCAGAAAAATTCTCAAAAATTCGTCCGTCGAAGCATAAAAATCAGCATTCTAAAAATAGAAATTGCACAAGACTTGTCTGAACCAAGGCGAGTTTACAGTCATTCTTCAAGTTTTCTGAAATGGAATACACTCCTAATGTCTTCAAGCCAGAATCAGCCCTCTTTCATAATTACATCAAAACAGCTGAGACAGACTTGCATCATATCAAGCCAGTGTTCGATCTATATCCCTTGGAAGCGGTGATACTTCAATCAAGAATGCGGGTCGTGCGGACTCCTGCGCGTAGCGTCTATTCCTATATATCAGTTCGAGCCTTGAGTTAAGTAATGCGGCATTTAAACATTACAATAGGCTGCTAGGGAATCCGGTCCGTGAGGATGGCGGGGTTGATTTCGCGATCTAAAACGACATGGTTGAGAATTGTTTTTCCATTCCCCATGGCTTGAAAGTGCCAACTCTTCGGGGATGAATGTGAAAAGATGGAATGCATAAGGACAATACGGCAAGAAGATTGCGAGAGATGGATGAAGAAGAAAACATAAGACATTGCCCAAGAATGTGGTGATTCAAGGGCCGAGGTTGCCTCATGGCATCACTTTGCTCAACGAGTCCAGCAGTTGAAGATACCACCAAGTTCCAACCCTTGGATGTTTTATGCCCATACCTCATTATGAAAAAGGCCGAGTTTATGATTGGCTACTTTGATAAGAGTAGTACGCCTACATCAACAAATAACAGAATATTTCCAGTTTCATGTATTCCACATGGTGTCATATCTAGTCTATTTGGTGGCCTATCAAGGTCAATTCAGAGGATTGAACACCGAGGGGTCATTGAGCGTTCAACACATATATAATTATTATCCCCAGTTGGAATTCACAAAGTCGTTGCACCACTACAAAAGGGTGAACGAGGCATTCTTGATGTACACAGTGCGTGACTTAGACAATGAATTGCACGTCCGCATCTCTTCAGTTGCCAGGGCAGCAATGGCGGAATGGGCGGATTGGTTTATACAGTTTCCTACCTTTACCTATCTCAGGGTTTATGGTTTTTCAGGTGCCCCGCTCATGTTGCCAAGGTATCCGTCAGACGAGGTCATCTTCATGGAATTCTTGAGGCAAGCTCATGGTGTCCATACAGTCTTGAGAAATAGAAAGAAACCCTCTCTTCACTTTCCATTAGGGTTGGGTATTTATACATGCAGGACTGCTACAGATGCCAAGACAATTGGAGAAGAGTTAGATAAATTTGGTCTAAAATCCTACAGTGAGAGGCGGTCATTTGATCCTCATGGTGTCTACGCTGCCCGGTTGGAGAAGAACTACAATCACATACCCGCACTTGAAGACTTTTGGGCTAACTGTGCAGATGAGTTTGAAGTGCGAAAGCGTAGTTACAGCAGGTTGACTCTCCATCAGATGAAAGACTGTTTGAATGAAGATATTGAAGGACTCTCCGATGATGATGAAGATGTGCTTCTACCAATGTACACTTAGAAAAGAATCGAGGATCAGCCTCTTCCACAAGTTAATTGGGCAAACAAGGAATCTCTTTCAGTTGAAGACAGAACAAAACAAGTTGTGGAGTATAGTAAGGTTTTCCTAGTGCTTAAAAGGAAGAACTCTATTCCGGTAGCAGAGCCGCCAAGGATAATTCCCTCTTCTTCCACAGCACAGTCAAAAGGAAAGGGTAAAAGTCAGTCTCAAGATGGCATCAAAGGCAGTAGATCGAATAAAAATGTAAGAAGAAGGATGGATTTCTCAGGCATAGTCATACAGGAATAGCCTACAATTGATTCAGAAGTTCCTCTTGACAAGCCCATACCTCACAATGAAGCAGAGGAGCCGCCTTCAACACATGTCCCTGTACCTTTGACAGGTTCGTCACCAATTCATATTGATCTTGATATCGAAGATGATGAAGAGATTGCAGCAGTACCTCCTGAGGCAGTTAGTAAAGATACTACAGTGTCTTGGCTTGAGAACTCCTTAGGAAGGGTTAGGAGAAGACCTTCATATCAAGTGAGTGTTGATGATCTCGATAACATTTATCAGGAACCTCCTAAGAAGAAGGCAAAGAAGCAAGTTCATTTTGATAGGAATCCCGATAACGAGATTGTCATAGAGACTGCGGTGCCCCCAGAAGATAAGAATAGGGATGAGGTAAACATGGATGATTTTGTCATGGTCAAGGCTAATCTCGGTAGAAATACCAGACATGCAGATTTGAGTCTCTTCAAAGTTGTATCCGAAAACCTACATGAAAGAGTGTTGAAAGATGGAGAAGACAAGGCAGCCCTCAAGGCCGAAAATCAGCAGCTTAAGCTTTTTATTTCTAACCTTGCTCGTGGTTCTTCACAAACAACTCAGTTGCTGCCCCAGGTCTTAGAGACACCAGCTGATCATCATCAGTTAAGACAGCTAGTCATATGTGGGAAAGAGACTCAGGAGTGGATCGAGAGCTTCATTGTCAGAGGAAAGGAGATCTTGGCTCAGATGTTCCAGTTGAGAGAAAACGCTCATGAACTTCGTCAAGGCATCCAGGGATTTGAACAAACACTGGCTGAAGTAAAACCTAGGCATGAGATTATCATTGCTGATTTAGACACAGCCTACGGTTCAGCGGTTTCAAAGGAGTACAAAAGGCAAATCCTTGCTTGGGGAGAGCGTCATGTTTTCAAAATTAAAACTTATGAGAGAATATCTGAAGAATTCATCACCTACAGACAAAGGGTGGTTGAAGCTCTCCTTTTCATCAGCGAATTTGTCATAGAGATCCCCTCTCAGTACAGTCTTGAGGATGGTTCTTACGTCGGGCTTGAGGAAGTACAAAATCAGTTCCAGAATGTTGTTCATAGTTGCAGCCCAGTTGGTGGAAGGATAGGTTATGTTTCAATGATGTCAGCAAAGTTCAATAAAGCGGCCAATGAGATTGAAGATTTCCAGAGATCTATTGCAGATGCTGAAGATATTCTTGAAAAGCGGTGTTTTGCTGTTGATGGTATAGATGCACCGAACCGGGACACAATCTCAGACTTCCTAGCGGATGTGATCGAGCTTTAAAGCAGCTTTCTTCTAGAAGCTTTCTTTTCCGCTTTCTTTCTATTCTTGGAATAATCCTTGTCCATTCTTTGAGGATAGAAAGAAGATAAGATGTAATAGTTGGCAGTTCCCGCTTTTTCTGCTTTTTAGGGTTTCTTCTTTCTAGATTTAGTAATAAAGCTTTGCTTGAGAGCAAGCCCTAGATTGTGAAAACAAAGGGAGATTTTAGGAGTTCCCTACTCCTGCAGCTGCTCTATAAATAAGAGCCTTTGCTCATTTATTTTTCTTTTAACGTGCTAGTGAGAACAAAGCTGAGCCTATTGTGCCTTCTATTTGTTGCTCAAGTATTGTTCATTTGTATTGTGATAAGCAAATTGTTGAGCCTCTTTGTAACAAAGGAGTTAGTAAGATTGCTGTTTTCTATTGTGTTAGAATAAGTTTGCAAGCCTCCTTAGCTGCAATTTCTTGTTCAAGGCATGTTAGAAGGGAGTTTTTGTTTCATAGATTTGAGTAATAAAATCATGAGCCTCTTTTGCCTTGGTCGAAAATCTCAGATTTCCGTGATCCATGTTACGCTTTTATGATCTTTATTTCAGCTTACAGTGAAGTGTGTAGGTGTTTGTTGGAAGAAAGATTATTGAAGTATTTTTGTCAGAGAATCTACCTTGTTAATTTCTAACTTCTCTTGCTGCTATTGCCGAGGTTAAGGCGTCTTTAGTCTAAGGTTGAGTAAAGTTTAAAATTCTTATCAGAAAATCTCAGCTGCGGCGTTTGTGTTTAAAAAACCTTGTGCTCTAAGCTGATCCAAAAAGATAGGCAACTTAGTTTTAGTTTACTTTCTTTCAAACACCATCAGCAAGAGGGAGCTTCCCCTCCTAATTTGAAGAGCAGTTTATCTGTGCATAGCTGTCCGTTTTCAAATCCGCATTCCAGAGGTGCGAATTTAAACGCCAACACAAGGCAAGGCGTTAACAAATGGGATGCAATGCCAGGTACCATAGCTCTCTTACTTTCCTTCTAGATATGAATGTTGAATTATAATGTCTATCGTTTTCTTAAAACATCTTTTCATAATTCTTGCATAACTTGTATTTGTTATTCTGTGCTTCTTGTGAATAATGATTCTATGGTCAGAGTTCAAGCTGCATGGAAGTTTCCAAAGCCTTTAAAACAATATACTTGGTAGTTTATGATCCTTATCTAAGATCCATATTTTACATGCAGCTTTACTAAATCTTTATGTTAACCGCAGTGTTTAAACCAAATCTTAGATGGGTTTTTTAAATACATAACCAGCAGCGAATGTTTTGATTTAGCAGCCACCTCTGTTCTTAAGTTTCACTAACCATGTGTGTGGAAAAAAACATTTAACTGCCAAAACTTCTCTGTCAACAACATACAGTAGACAAAATTAGAATTTCAATGAGATCATACAAAATATGAATTTATTATTGTACAATCAGATCAAATATTGTAGGAGAATTGCAGTACTCGATTAGTTTATTTATCTTGAACTCCAGAAGAGAGCAGCAAATGAAAGCATAAACAACATAATTATTATTCATGTAAAAATCTCCCATTAATCTACAAGAGAATAAGAAATTAAAATTTTCAGCCGGTGATGTACCTTAACCAACAAAATAACAACGAATATAATTACTTTTTATTTCAGAACTAATTATAGAAGAATGAACGTATAAAAAGAATACATCCAAGAATCATCCCGAAGTGCCTCATTTTAAACTAAGATCTGCTATAAGAAAATCTTGCTTCTCGGATTGCATGGTATTTGGTTTGTCAAAATGTCTGAAAAGATTGAATATAGAGCTGCCATAAAATTGAGAATATAAAGTAAATCTTACACATTCACAATACTTATTGTTGGGTGTTAATTGATTAAAGACTGGTATTGGAAGAAAGTAATAGGATGAGCTCAAGGCAGGTAAATTCATTTCAAAACCAGTGTTAACCTGAATCTAATCCCCTGCGGCCATGCTGCTCTTCTCTGTGAACAGACCAATTCAAAATATTATAGTAAAGGTTAGAGAATTAAATTTTTAACTTTAAAAGAAGAAATATTTTTACTTGAACAATTCTCATCAGCAGCATTGTCAGCACAATACAATTTGTACAGTATCTTGAGGTAAGTCACTTTCCATGCATAGAATTTTTATTTGTTAGAGCCAATGTATTACCGTTCCATCTATAGCGACAAATTGTATGGATCCATTGTCAAAGACCTCTTTTAGTTTGTAAGGATCATTGCATTACATCTTTAAGTTTTGGTCTTTCTTGCTTAGTTTTAAAATATATTTTAGTACTTTTCTACTTAAAATGCTTACCTGCATTTCTTTTATAATTTGTGCATTTTTCATGCCAACACTTTTCTCTTTATTGCTCAAATTTGACTCATTACTAGGCCAACACTACTTTCCAAATGCTATTCAATAAACGAATAAATCAAAAAGGCCTTGGTTTGAGAATTATTTTTCTTGTTAAGCTAGTGACACTTTTATAGCTAATTCAAGTATCACCGAGTTTTGATAATTGTCATTGGTTCCATCTACAAATAATGGCTCTTTCCTTTCCATACCACCATTCAAAATGTTTAATTGTGTTCTCATGCATACAAAAAAATATTTCTAATGCAAACAAGAAACTCCTTCCAGCTTACACAGAAATAAAAATGTTTATACACATTTTTTGTTTTGAAGTTCAGCTCATTAAATTGTGATGAATGTATAGGATAGAAAATTAGAAATCAACAAAGTTATTAAGGATCCTCTTATCTCTCGAGAGTATGTTTCCACTAGATTCAAAATGATGTGGATCATTGCAAAGTAAATCAGATTTTGTTTTTATCAACATTATTCACCTTAATATAATATAATTTTAAGAGATAGTTTAATTGAACTGGTAGAAAATAAAAATCACATTTGTTGTTGTTAGTATGGTTAAAGTTTTTTTAAAGATTGCATTAGGTATGCAAGTTCATTTATATGCTCCATGTCTTACTATTAAGACTTTGTGTATAGTTTAATTGGATATGACTAATAAGTTTGTGTATATTGAAATGAGTTAAGATAAAAAATTATTGTCAACTGCTGTTTTGGGTGATCTAAAGTGTTGAGTTGCAGAAAAAACTGCTTGTACACATTTAATATTCATGCTAAACTATTTCCGGGTTTTATCCCTCATTCTTTCCCCTTTCAAAAACATATTAAACTTTTAAATTTGGTCTAATAGAGTGAAAGCTATGGTTGTTCTAGTATCATCTGTTTTGCTGCAATCAGCAAGCTTAAAGTTGAGTGAATTTATGTTTTATTGTCAAATTGTTTGTGAGACTGTTGAACTGAATTGAGTCACATTATTGTTGGTCAATAAAATATGAGTTGAAGTGAACTCAAATTGTCAAACTGTGGTTCCTCTGTGAATTATATACATAGGCAAGGCCATCAAAGACGAGCCCCTGAGGAATCAGGTCTGGCCCCTTAGGTTTCCCCATACTTGTCTGAAAAACATACTTTTGTGAGTTGGTCTTGTGTTGTGAATTAAAAAAATGGTATTTATGTTATTACCTTAGCTGTATTTTTCATAGTCCATCTTACAGAAGAATCTACCTCTTAGGTAACATCAAAAGTCTAAACCATGTAAGATTGAAATTTTATTTGCCTCTATCCTTTCACTATAGGTCAGAATCATAAATGCTTATCATGGGCACTGCTTACTGTTCTTCATTAGCATTGTACCTGCAAGCTTGCATAATACATGATGATTTATGGTTGTGTTCATTGTGTGGACTTTGACCTCATCAAATGGTCAATCACTTGAATGTTTTCAATGGGGTTTATATTTTGCAATGAATGTTTATGTTTTCATTCAATTCATCTGATTTTCTATTCTTCGTGGATCTGAACGTTATGTGTTTTTGGTGACTCCTTTCCAATCAAACCAAGTTTATTGAGCAATGGTTCAAATTGATTTGCTTGAAATATGATCAGTGAGCTCATCTCAAGGAGGATATGGATCTAGTTCTTCATACCATCAACTTAATGAAGAGGAGCCTCAGGGTCATGCTGTTAGGATTTACTGTGAAGGTAATCCAGAGTTTTTCATGGCTGCCTGAGGCCATATTGCAGTGCTTGCTCTAGGAAGCCCACATGATCCCCATCAGGTATCTTCTTTTTGTAGTCTCTAAATTTCTCATAATAAATCGATAACCAGTTTGTCTAAATGTGGCTCTTTGTTTACACATTAATATCTCTTCTGGCAGCAATGGATCAAAATGGATTCATGTGGTCTTAAAGAGCAGGCTCTCAAACATGGAGATCAAGAGTGGGACCAAGTAAAACCATTCATAATCATGCTCATATTGTTTTATTGACTGTCTAAGAGCTAAGTATCCAAGACAACATTCTGTATTTTTCTGTTGAATTTCCAGAGTGAGAATAATTTTGGGTTTGCAATCCTATTTTTTAGTACACCAGCTAAGTATCCAAGACGCACTATAGGTACTTTTTCTCACCAAATTGCTCATTTTCCACAAAATTAGATTCTAGTTTGTAGTTTAGTATTCACTACTTTGATTTTTTCTTTTTTAGCAAAATTAGAATCCAGTTCGTAGGTTGTGCTTGCTGTGTAAATTTGTAAGATGAGTTTTTTGTATTCAGCTGCACGGTACTTTCCTTTTTCAATAAAATTTTATGCAATGGAGTTCAGATATTAGGATTAGGTTACTAGTTGCTCTTTGAGTAAGAATTTAAAACCTTATTCACAGTCCTTTACAATGTATATGACTATCTTGCAAACTATCCTCTTATATTCATGACTTTCTTTCAACTTATCAAAGGATGACTGTCTCTTGATTAAAACCTTTGTTTCATGGTTGTCCTCTGTATGACTGTCTCAATCTTCTCTTTCACAACTCCTTGTTACTTCACTATTCTTTCATACCTCTGTTTTTTTGCAATAGTGTCTTCAACCTCCCTGTAATTCCCATGATGAACCATGTGTTACTGTGTCAGCACTTCCTTGACCATGAGAATGGGAAACAAAGCACTTGAGAGTCCATTTAGTAAATCTGTTTACATTTGCAACAACTTCAACCTTCAATACCTCATTACCATTACACTCTTGAAGGCACTCTCACAAACTTTTACTATCTACCCAGCTTTGAGTCCTACTCTGTCCTCTGAATACTGTGCTTTCTACTTTCCATTGTCAAAATTTGTCTTCTGAGCTTATTTAAGACTGTTCATTTGGCTTGACTTTGGCCTCCAAACTTGTCTATCATGGTGCTCAAACCATCATTAGATATTGATTGCCCTCTTCATGGTAGCTGATTGTCTTCAACAAAGTTTCATTTCACTGCCTTAGTATAGTCTGCCATTCTGATGTGAAGTAAAGGGCACTGTG
>VDFB02270665.1:0-38351 GCA_007258455.2 Sequoia sempervirens
ATGCTAGGTTGATGAAAGAATAGGACATAACTTGAACTTTAGACCCTAGATTTCAAACTTTATACTCAGGATAAAATATTTCAAGGACTTGCAGAAAAGGTTTTTAATGATCATTAAAAGCTCGAGCAACCGAATGAACTAGGAGTTCAAAAGGGTTGGTGAATGAATGACTTCAAAGGCATAAGTTGTTACTAATATGACCGAGTACTAGCTATTACAAGTCAACAAACAAATAAAAGGAAAGGCTAGGGCATAAGATTATTGGGGCTTAAGAAGGGCTTTAAACCTTGGAAGAACCCTAAATATAGAGTTTTAGCAAACCCTAGCCACCAACAAATGACTACCAGAATGCTCAGAATTTTTAGAAAAGGAATAGAACCACATAAATTTTGATAAGTCCTATTAGAACTAGCAAAAATCAACCACATCAAGAAGAACTACAAGATAAATCAAAGGAGTAGCCTAATTATTGTTCATATTTGAAGGAATCAAATGAATAAAATAAATATGTATTTATTGTGGCTCTTACTATGCATGGATATGAAGTTGAATAGCTAGTGGATTCTAGGGCTCAAATTTCCATGACTCCCTAGAGAGAGAATTTTTGTAAGATATGGATATTAAGGTAGCCACCTAAGATCAACAATGTCGAACAGTTAATCATAGAAAACCCAAAAGACAAATATTATAAGATATTCTAATTTCTATACAAAAATATGCAATGTAAAAATATACAAGATGAGAGATTGTTCATGTGAGAGAAAGAATGGATGTATACGATACACTGCCAAGAGATGTGAATGTATAATCAATGTGGGATAATAGGAGATGTGGTCACATAAATAGGACATCTCCACCAAATAAGAAAAATACAAGTCACGTGTACAACATGCTTAAGTTGATACTTACCTAAGTTAGATTATCATACCCTATTTGCACACAATGCAATAAAATAATTAACTAGATGCAAGGAAATTATATATGCACCAACACCTCACATAAGTGCACCTTAGGTGGATACAATAAATGGAGTGAGTCCTAATAAATATGTAGGCATGTTAGGCACCCATGTATAAAATATTTTCTTTCAAAGGATTGAGAATTATATTTAATCCTACACAAGGAAAAAAATCCTTCTAAAAGAGAAAGAAGGAGAAGGAATATGTAGCCCACTCAATGTGTGGTCTATTGTGGCAATAGTAGATGGTTGATATTGAATGCTAAAGATGATCCATGATCGTTGAACAACATTTCTCCCCCTAGGAAGAAACATACATAAAGGTGAATGTAAAATATTTTTTTAATTTTGAAAAAGAATGTGAGGTAAGAAAATGCAAGATATAGATATGTAGATGATCATCACTTGTTTCCATATCAGTGCTAAGAGGTGTCATAATATGATTAGGAGTTACAAGACTAATTGAAGATGATAACTCAAAACACCATAGGAATGGATTTAGAGTAAGTGCCAAAGATGAAGATGGACTCTATGAAAATTGTACAAGACTGTAAGCCAATGTTGAATTGCGACAAGTGTTAAAAAAAAACTCAAGTTCCATGCAAGTGGTTGATATGAATGTGCTCTTAGTCCAAGTAATAACTTTAAAATAATTAGAACTCGATACCCTTACAGAAAGTTTCAATGGTGATAAAGCCTTATGGAAGGTGTCAATGACGATAGAGTCAAATTTGAAGACTTAGGAATTACAAAATGAGCCATGATAGAAACATGTATACATGAAAAAGGAATAAAATATTTTGAATGTGTTATATGACATTTTCCCCAAGAGAAGAGAAATATATGAATAACCCTTTAGAATTAAAAGGGAGATAGAAAATAAAGGATGCTATGATCGTTTGGCTAAAAGAGATTAATAAAGAATATGTATAAACACTCTTTAAAAGGAAGAATAATTATTTATTTAAATAATTATTAAAAGGTAACCTTTGTGAAAGGGTGTGATGGTTTGGAAACCACCCCTTAAAAGGATATATAAGTCATTCATGTGAGACTTGGGAAAGACATGGAAGAAGAACATTTAGGGAGAGAAGAGAAAAAGAAAGGAATTGGAGAGAGAAACACAAATGCACAAAAGAGTGAAGATTAAGGTCATGGGTGGGTATTTAAACATTTGGAGAAGGGGCAATGAAATATCCCACCCTAATCTGAGATATTTGCTAACTAAAACTGCTATTGTATGAAACTTTTTTTGCTTTGTGTTTTGAAGAAATTTCTAGATAATGCATAAAATTGCAAAACAAAGAAATGTTGAAGCACAAATATATTATTATATCAAATTTACTAATTCCATCAAATTACATTGAAAACATTCATATCCAGATGACAACTTCTAATTTTGAAAGCTTTGTAAAACCCTAAAGGATGATCCCCAAGAAACTGATGAAGCTCTGTGATAACCTCTGAAATAAGATTATCTCTCAGAATGCCCTTGGGTGATCTTCCACACCTGTAGACATTGTCCTCTCTAAGGTTTTCATCCCCAAGCTTGAATCTTCAAACTACCAGCAAACCCTTTCGGAAGCTCTTCTCCAAATTTCTCCAAACAAGAATAATAATCCATAACTACCAAAATGACCTTCAAATGCCCTTTAATAATATTCAATTTGCATTTGACTTCATCTCATTTAATTTAATTTAATTTAATTTCCTTTTCCCTCCTTTTTGGTGCACAACTTTATAATATAAAGTATACTTTAATAACCACTTATATCTCCCTTTAAATTGGCACTTAAGTTTATATTATAAAGTGCACATCAAAATCACTTATATCCTTTAAATATAAAGTCCCCTTTTAATATATTTTAATAACGAACTTTATTATTTGGAATTATTAATATTAAATGCACAGAACCAATATTACCAATATAACTCTAGGATATAAATATGCTACCATGCCGGATATAGACACTTTTCCAACTAACCATACCAGTGACTTACTATAAATAGTATGTATCAAAGTCTCCTAAATGGCCTCTGGAAGGCGCACAACAAATAGACGAGGATGAAGAGCTGAAGAATATTGAAATAAGCACTAAAGGGTTTGTTGTTGAACCAAAGACTACCCTTAGAAGGGTCCTCTAAACACTCTGTTAACCTACGGGGACTAGTTAGTAGACTAACCGTTTGTGCCTGACCACTGCCTTAGAAAAAGGGGACATTACAGTCTGCCCTCCCCAAGATTGCTTGTCCGAAAGTAATCCTAACCTGTATGCCCTGGCCTGCCACCTAAATACTAGGATCCAAAATCAATATGTAGAATACCCAACAATTTATCTACTACATCTACTAGGTATAGAAATAGAAACATGCTCATCATTACTGTGAACAACTACCTCAATGTAGAGCAATATACCGAACCAAGAAATCCTTGGATTCCATAACCATAATGGAAGTCTGCCATACATATCACCTATTGACTTCCACTTCACTACATTTATATAATCTTCATTGTGCTAAAAGTGGTGAAGCAACATATGGGGATCCAACTCAACTAACAAGCCAAACCTATTACCACATGGATCCCAACACATCAGAACCTCAAATCCATTGAACATGAGGAGATAAAAGTATCTTGAAGTGTATGTATCACAACACCTCTCTCTATCCTCTACAAGCCACCTATAGATGTGATGTCTACCCCTCATTGGTGTCGAAAGATGTGCAATTGCTCCTCCTGGGTTGCTGATATAGAAAAAAAAAACATACTCAAAACTACAAGACCAACCTATGGGGATGTAAAAGATACCACCAGGTTCATAAGATGATGGAGTACCATCCCTATGCTTCACTCCCATGATGAGGAAATAATATAACTCTCCTCCAAACTCATGTACAACTGTTGTCCTCCAAGGATTGTGAAAGAACTCCTGGTCCAATGTAATAAAACAATTGTCCCTTGCCAAATTATGGAGTAGAACTCCATCGCTATGGGAGGAGCTAACCAAGCCATCATGCTCACTAATACCACAACTTCACTATAACCACGCCTCTAATGGAAATTCTTGAAACAAGGAAGTCACAAACTCTGCCAAGAACACATCAACATGATGAAAATTGATCCCTGACCCTATAAACAACCATCTAAAAATAATAGAGTTGGATACCTGCAGTCTCTAGTTCCATCTTCTAGAGATGGAAGCACTCCATCCCACATTGAATGATATGAATTATGAGCTAACCCACACCTACGCACCATCAAATCATTTGTGCATGGACTAAAAGATAAGTGATGAGCACTCCTTACTATGCAGTTGAGATGGAATGCACCTGCCTACGTTAATGACTAACCAACAAAGTCCTTGAAAACACTTGCCTCATCACTCTCATCATCTGAATTAGGAGGTGGCTCACATCTCCGATTCTGAAGCACTAATTGGATAGATGCTCTGCAAGTCCTCTCTACAATTCCTCTTTGCGAACCCAATAGCAAGGTCTCTATCTGAAAGCAACTAGAGGTAATATGATTTTATTTCCTCCAAAGCATGCCTAATAGTATACAAGCTTCAAATAGAAGTTCCAGTAGAGGCCATGTACCGTGTCTCCTCAAATTTTTCTGACCGCAAGAGGTACTCAAAAAAATTATGTAAGTAAAATGAGATAGAGCTTGATCAACCTTGTCTCCAGTGACCTTTAGCTGATCCTTCCATCTTTATGAATCACGAGGTTGTTGATCACAACTAGTTGTATGAAATGAATTTTCTAATTTACTTTCAGGAGAGGGAAACATATCAGCATGGAAACCAATATCCCCACTAGATGACACCCTAAATTCTTCCTATAAAGAAGATGGGATAGTGTTGTGATCGATCACACAACTCTCTGTAGATTCCACCTTTTCATCACCTGAAATGGGTTCATCTTCAAGAACACCTGCTGCAACAAACTGTTCCTTGTTATGCTCATCCAATGCACTCATCCCATTGGTGTCACATATACCTTTAAATGAAATGGATGTTTTCACATCCTCAATATACACATTCCCACAATCTATGGATGTATGCTCATCACCAATGGCTTCCATAGATAGTTGAATTATAGTTGTAGCTGATGTATACTTGGCCAAGCTTAACTCCATGATAAGTTCATCAATATGAGACTCTGACTCTTGAAGGGCCATTTGAGTGCTCTTCAAAGATTTCATGGTGATCTCAAGCTCATGAGTGAGATCATCAACCTCCTCCTCTTTCCCTTTTAGTGCATCATAATAAATACCATTAAGCACAAGAAGATGGTATTTGTCTGATAGTAGCTGTAGGTAATTATTTTTATTACCCCCAATGCATCTCTGAGTGCTTGAAACTCAGCAAGGGAAAGATCACCATCAAAGTGCTCATGTGTTTTTGGAGTCCTCCAACAACAGTTTGGCATCAACTATTGAGCAACATCAAAGTGTTCTATGGTTGTAGTAATCATGCCTTGATTCACCTTCAATTGCCTTGCGAAATTTTGAGACCCTTGAGACATATCATCTCCACATAAAATTTTTGATTTATAATTAGCACTATGATAGGATGTTGATCACCATCATTAACAGAGTGGAGAACATCATCATGTGTGCCATCAACATTGCACTCATCCTCATCAATTATACTGTTGTTATGAACCTCAGAGGATGGCTCAAATGAAATATTAGAAGTTGTTGATTCGACATCCTCATCATACTTTTCCTCTTCTGGAATAGATGCATGTACATCCAAGGCATCATCTTGGAACTCTACCAAACTTTCATCATGAAGTATGGCATCCTCATCACCTACCACTTCAGATTTGAACCCTTTTTCTTCCACCCATTTTTTTGGGCGTAGGTGATTCGAATCCCAAGGCCCCTTGCAAGTAGAACAAAGGTTTTGTTTACTTAACTCATTTTTGCTACCCTTTGGATTATTTCTTTGGAATCCTCATTTCCATTTGCCTTGGGCTCTAACATTTTATTTTTAGCCTCTCCCTTGTGTTTGGGTTTTAACAATGTCCAACAATAACCCTTGATGTTTGGGTCCCTCATAAGTCTAGAGTCCTAATAACAAATTAGATATAGACTTCTTTGTAGTCATCTTTTACCTAAAACTGTGCCTCTGCTCTATACCTATTATTTTACCCCTAAAGCTGTCCCAATGAGTGTCTTACCCTATTTGTCTGAACAATAATTTTTTCAATACTTAATATGACATATTATGTAAGAAGCACTTATGTATTGTGTATAATTTTACGTGATTTACTTAGTTTGATAGACATACCATTTTATCAAACTAATTTAATTTCTTTGCAAGCATTGTAAATGTATTTGAAAGAATGCATAAATAGAATATGAAATCAAGTATTACAATATATTTCTTTCGGGCATGTTTGACATATAGTGATATAACAATAGATATATATTGTTGCTTCCTTAAACACAGATGTTCTAAACCAAATTACTAATTGATTTGCATAAACAAAGTGCTCAAATTGAGCTATAGCATTCTAAAATTTCACTTTAGTTTAGAATGCAACCATATGATTTTGAGATAAAACTTTTTGTCAATGAAAAGATTAACTATAGAAAGAAGAATATTAATAAATATTAGACCTATTAAGAAGTTTGACCAAGACAAAATAAGACCTAAAGTTGCTTGCAAACCACCTAGAAACTCCAGGCAGATCCATGCCTTAACTCCTTGATTACCAATGCTTCTTCTTAGACCAATAATGACTTCCAAAATACATGTGCAACCCTGACTAAGACTCACATCTTGTCTCTTTAGCTCCACATCACCACTAATCCCTTCATCCAAGCATATATTCAATATTTAATCCCACACTGTAGTTTTGGATGAAGATGGTGATTAAATCAAAGGCTCGACTACCATATATTCCAATGCTCCTCACAAATAGGTTGTTGAGTAATTGATTCTATCAACTCTACACCATTCCACATTAGCTCAGGACATTCTAATCCTACATGGCCTCTTCCTATCATGAATCGTAGCTCATTCAAGGGAACACAAAAATATTAGAAGCTTGCGATGGGAAGAAGGCTAGCAACCAACACCTAATGGTCTTTGAATTGGCTTGATTGTCTTATTTAGCTAGTGACTCAACTTTGATTGGTCTCTCGAAGGTCTTGCCTACCATGAAAGTGTTAGTCAATGATTCTTTTCTAAGGTAATGATTTCTCTTTAAATATTCTTTGGTGAAGGATTAGCTAGCAACTCCTTAAAATTTTTAGTTGCTTGTCCCTTTGCTGGTGCACTTGTCTTATTGTGACTGCCATGATTTTTCCAGTTTTTTCTTGAAAAGACAATTCAATATTTACTTAAGTCTAATGACACTAAAAAGAATGAATCAGTATTCTTCAAATATTATTCTTCACGAAGATCCCTTCGCTTATACCTGTGATTTCAACAAATATTTCAACTCCATGTCTATTAGTATTCCCAATGCTGAGTATAGTTGATTCCTCCCTATGATCTATCTTCAGCTTCGATTTAATGAAATTCCATGATTTCCCCTTTGCAAAATTGGTTGTTGCTCACTAGAGGACAAATATTTTATCCCTTATGAATTCATCTTATTTAGCAACAATTTTGTTATTTTCCTCTTATTTGTTTGTATATTCTCTTAATATAAAATCAACCCTTGTAGAAACCAATACTCTGAGAACTTGATCAGAGCCTGCAATTTCCTAATGAATTCTCAAACCCTAAATTCTGAAAATTTTCTTTTTGCTCATGAAATGTTTTCCCAACACAGGATGGCAGAAAACCACTCTAATACCATTGAAATATCCCACCCTAATCTAAGATATTTGCTAACTGAAACTGTTGTTGTATGAAACTTTTTTAGTTTTATGTTTTGAAGAAATTGCCAGATAATGCATAAAATTGTAGAACAAAGAAATGTTGAAGCAAAAATATATTATTATATTAGATTTATTAATGCCATGAAATTACATTGTAAAAATTCATACCTGGATGAAAACTTCTGATCTTGAAAGCTCTGTAAAACCTTGAAGGATGATCTCTAGGAATTTGATGAAGCTCTGTGATAACCTTTGAAATAAGATTATCTCTCAGACTGCTCTTGGGTGATCTTCCATACCTGTAGACATTGTCCTATCTAAGGTTTTCATCCTCAAGAAAGCTTGAATCTTCAAACTACCAACAAACTCTTTTTGAGGCTCTTCTCCAAATTTCTCCAAACAAGAATAATAATCCAGAATTACCAAAATGACCTTCAAATGCCCTTTTATAATATTTAATTTGCATTTGACTTCATCTCATTTAATTTACTTTAATTTCATTTCCTTTTTCCTCCTTTTTGATGCACAACTTTATAATATAAAGTACACTTTAATAATCACTTATATCTCCCTTTAAATTGGCACTTAAGTTTATATTATAAAGCACGCATCAAAATCACTTATATCCTTTAAATATAAAGTCCCCTTTTAATATATTTAAATAACACACTTTATTATTTGACGTTATTAATACTAAATTTGCATAGGACCAATATTACCAATATGACTTTGGGATATAAATATGCTACCATGCCAAATATAGACACTCTGCCAACTGACCATACTAGTGACTTACTATAAATAGTAAGTATGTATCAAAGTCTCCTGTATGGCCTCTGGAATGCACACCACAAATAAACGAGGATGAAGAGCTGAAGAATACTGAAATAAGCACTGAAGGGTCTACTGTTGAACCAAAGACTACCCTCAAAAGGGTCCCTTGAACACTATGTTAGCCTACGGGGACCAATTAGTAGACTAATCGTTGTGCTTGATCACTACCTAGGAAAAAGGGAACATTATAGGCACATAGCGTGTGTCCAACTCAGGGTATAATGTACACTCAGGAGTGTCCTAGCTAGGGCTATGTTTATGCCATAAAGGCATGTTGGTTTTGTGCAAGAACTAGTTCCTTCGAGGGTGTTTGTGTCCGGAAAAGCCTAGACCTGTAACCATGCGTCTGAGTGTCGGATTGTAGCCTCTCAAAATATATTTATAGATAAGTATTGAAAAACATTGATTCAACAATAGTGAGATTATTGTCTATATGATTTTGATGTTAATATGATTAATCTATGTGGAGGTGTTATTTCATTTATTATGTTATCACATGTTTATAGTTTACATTGATTATTCATATGTATTTTGATAATATTTCTTAACTCCAATTTTCTTAATTCTAATATTTATTATATTGAATCTACTACTACTATTGAAATGGGAATTGGAGAAAAGCAACATCACATTTGGTATCAGAGCCTAAACATGGGTTAAATCTAGTATAATACAAAAGATAGATTAATTAAACAACAAGCATCAAATCTAAACGGATACATACTTCCACACGTAAGATACTTACACAATATTTTTACTTTTATCCTTTCTCCCTCTATATTTATCTTATACATCAATTTATTCTTTTACTCTCTTACTATATCCTATCAACTTTATTAGGTCACATATCCTATCATCTTGTATCATCCTACAATATTTGATATTTTAGAATGTGGTATTTGTTTTTTCTTTAATATATTAACTCCTCAAAAAACATGTCCATAAGATGTGTTGAGTCCAAGTGATATGCCCCTTTTTTTTTATCTCTCAAAAAACTATATTCACTATTATAACTATTTTATTCTTACTGTTAATTATCCACAATGGGTATGACTAATAGATTGATGTTTATATGGTTAAGAAATTATATTAAAAGTCAACCCAAAGGGTGGATTTATTTCAGTTAAAAGAGACCATTGGCATCCAAGATAATATACTCCGAATTGTCAATTGATAGACTTTAATTTACGAGGCATCATATGAAATAAAATGATGTCTATAATGGAGTTAAAATCACAAAGACCAAAATTAAATCCTCAATTAACTTGAATATGCTTTCCCTTTCACATTCATCCATAACGAGATATCTTCATGTAGGAAGGCCATTGTAGATAGCTAAAGGTGTGTCCCTCCCTAATAGGCATTAACACTTTCCAATCGAGTAAATAGGAGTCCAACTTCAATGGCATCCATCATCCTAATAAAGTTGATAGTTTTCAGGTTGATTGCTTTGTTGCTTGCACATAGCCAAATAATGGCAAGTCGGTGTTGATGAAAGGTTGAAGCCTACAATTTTACACGAATCGAAACAATGGAAGATCTCATGATTTTTAATCCATCTTGCGCCTTGTCAACAAATTGCACCTTTGATGCCTTGTTTGAGATAACTTTTTTAATGGAGATTTCCCTCGCTGCTCACAAACCTTGCCACGAGCCTATCACGAACTATTCAAAGTATGGGTCGCTAAACCTTAAAGGAGGAAAACACAGAGTATAGGAAGTTGGACACTTATCCTTCAGCTAGTAAATTTTCTTCATGTCGGGATCAGGGACACCGGTAATGGTGGAGCATGAATGTTTGCAGGTCAAAATAGATATATATGGTGTCGTGCAGGTGGAATCCTTGCAGAAGAAAAAACAATCATAAGTCATGACCTTTATTGTCATCCTTGTATCCACCTTATCACTACCTCTTTCGGGTATTAAAGTTTAATGAGATTCGCTTCTCAAAACAAAACTATCCTAATAATGGATTTGTCCTAACAATCATTGTTCCACCCTACGGTCCCTCCTTTGCAAATATGCTTGCATAGGAATGGTTATGGTTATCCTATCTTTTAGTTTCATTTATTGGGCTCCCTCTCTTTTTATTGGTTCATGATTCAAAGTTTCTCTCTTCTACCAAGACAACCATTATGCCTCTCTGAGATGCAAAATTGAATTACAAATTGTTTAATTGATGCTTATGTTTCATAATAGTTTCCAATTGGGTGGAGAAATAAAAATGTGCATGCAACATGACTATTTGAAGGACTGTCTGCTCTTGACATGTAAAGTGGCTAGCAGTAATAAGATTTGCATGAATACAATTTTGAGATACAACACATCACATTCAGGTTGGGTTGAAAGCATTTTATCTTCTAGTAACATGTTCTTAAATTAATGCCTCTTTTTCTCTGCATACTCATTACATCTCGAACTTGAGATCTCCATTCTATGTGTCTATATTTTAACAAAAGCATATTTTTTTAAATTTTAGTTTGGCATGCATGCTAGTTTTTGACCTATATAGGATGTTGAAGTTCAGAGCACATGATTTTAAAGAGAGGCCACATATGGATATATAGGCCATAAGGAAAGGCTTGGTGCAACAATATAAAAAATAATGCACAAAAATAGAGCAAAAAAACATGACTTAGGAAATCACAAGCAGCAATGGTAATATCTATAAAATCTTATACTACCAAATATCATATACAATTTTATGGACCTCTAGGTAATTGATGTCTTCAACTACACCTTGTATTAATAACTTTATTTAAACAATTTTACTAATTATAGTCAGATGTCCAACAAAGCACCCACTAACTCCAGAATAGTAGACCAATCTCTTTACTCCAACTTATTCAAGCTATGCAAGTTCTATTACTATGCTAACTTATGCACAAAGTCAAGGGACCGTGTTTAATATTAAAATTCTGCCTCATTGTGTCAAGGTCAATGATATTGATCACTTGGTAACCATTTTCTTATTGACACACATCATGACTCTTGAAAATAATTTGTGAAAATCCTCTACATTACCATATTTTTATGAATGAATGAATGCTTGGCCCATTTCATTCCATGCCACCCATCCCTACACCTTCATTTCTTGTGTACGGGTACCGATGAGAGTTCAATGCTTCCTTAACCACTTTAATGAAACTGCCCATGTCTATTTGGAGAATCAAGATTTTGTTCAAGCAATGATTGAATAATACTACATACACTTTCTCATCTTTCAATAGAGGGTCAACAAATGTGGACACCAAAGAATTGAATTCTTCCTTCCAACTCCATATTGCCTTCTTACCTCTATGTGTATCTTCTATGGCTAGGATATTGGAGGCAATGAGAGATTTACTTTATCCGTCAAGACAACCTTGATCTTGGCCATTAAAGATTTACTTTATCTGCCATTACAACCTTGATCTTGGCCATGAAAGCAAACACTTATTATAACAATTCAGTAACTGAAAATGTTGATACAACTTTATTTGAGTTGTTCATGTGTCTTAGTGGGATTGACCAACACTTGATATTAGTGAATAACATGTGTTTATGGTCACATATGATACATATCATACATAGATTTATTACATTCTATTAAACTATGGAGCAAGTATGATACAAATTTATAATTGTCGAGTACACTTGAATATGATATTTTGATCATACTAATGGTTTTGTGTTACATTACAACAATAAATAAATATATGGATTTTAATAGAAGTACAAGGATATAAGTTAATGCTTGTTTTAAAATAATAATAAGACAAAATATGTTCTAGGCATATTTTTGAAGGGGGAAAAAGGGGCTTTGCAACTTGGGCGTGTGTGTGTTTGTTTGTTTTGTGGGTGTCCTTGGGCACCTGTGGAGGAGGCTCGACCCTCCTCCATGATTCTAAATCATTTTTCGGAGTACATGTTGTACTGCATAGTGTGGGAGTGATCTTTTCCTTTGCTCTGGTGTGGTGTACATTTACGGGCTCCTCCTGTTGATCTTTTCTTCCATGTCGAGGCATGTGTGTGATTGTTTCGAGGGTTGTTGGTCATAATGAATGGGGATACAATTCCCCTTGGAGATTCCTTAAAAGGCTCGGCTTCCAGCGAGGCCCTTAAGTCATTCTGAGATATAGTGGTGGGCGAGCGTGAGTGTCTTCCATAGGGCACAAAGTTTGTTGCTGACTGGATTAATCCGCTAGCAGATGATGGAGAAGAGGGGCAAGGTAAGCATTCTTTGTCTCCTCCTTTGAAATCTGTCTTGGTTCCGAATGGAGAACTGGATAAAGCTATTTGTGAGGAGGATGTGAGGCTCTCTAAGACTGCTATTTTCTTTGCGGATGTTGATCCTGAAAGGGTTCTGACTAGGAAATATATGGAAGAATGGTTCAAAAATGTGTGGGAAAAGAAGTTAGGGTTGCATTTTTATTATTGTAGAATGGTGCAAAAAGGATTATTTGTGGTTTTCTTTAATAACCCTAAATTTCAACAAGAAGTTGTTAATAAAGAATTTTGGACTGTTGGAAAGATTACTTTTTGAGCCTTGGCATGGCCTCCAGAGGCACTGAATGAGGAGGTTCTGGCTTTGTCCAACCCTCGATCGTTGGTTATCAAAAATGTTCCCCCTCGGCTATGGCAATTTGTACCTCTTTTGGTCTAGCCTTATGGCAAAGTTTTGTGAATAGACGAGACCAAATCTCCTCTTCCCCATTCAGATGTGAGGGTTTTGGTCTCCTTAACCCTGAGAATGGATCTTCCACAGATCTTGGAGATTAAAATTAAGTCAGGTAACATCAACTATGTTGTGGAAACCCTCAGAAGCTGTAGTGCATGTTATCTCTACCACAAAGAAGGGCATATTAGAAGAAATTGTTCGTTGATTAAACATAGGATTAATAAAAAATCTGATACTGGAGACTTTAAGAATAATAAACAAGTTCCGCCAAAGTATGGTGGGGATTTTAACCTCTCGAGGGAGGCAAAGGAAGGCTATCTTCCCTCGAGAATTGAGCACCAGAATGATACAACCACCTCTGCAAATGAGGTTGACAACTATTATGTAGAAAATATGAATTCCTTAATTCAGGAAAAAAACACTAGCAGGAACAATGAATGTGAAGAGGTCATGGATTTGACTTTTGATAGGGAGCGTATTCCGTCTCCCTGCCCTAATGATTTGAATGAGCCCGTTATTAATGGTAAGCTTAATGCACAACAATTGGCACTTCATAAAATAAGGAAAATAAAGAGACCTGAGGTTAATGAAAGAGATTTACTCATTTAATGATAAATATTTTAGAGATTTGAATCTTGTTGGCATAACAAAGGATTTACAAATAATAAATGCCCATAAGAATGAAGGGGAATTGAACCTCAAAAATTGTGGGGTTTGCTCCACTGAAGTTGATGATATTTCAATATCTTTACATTCTGGCAATGAGGCCAGTTTGGGTGTGCCACTCCATCCTAAGGGGGTTGTGTTGGACTCAAAACCAAACCCTGAATGTAGTACCTTGAACCTTAACTCTGGATTTGATAAGGAGATTGAGACTCAGTCTAAATTGGCAGTGGTATCTATTAGCCCCCTTGAAGGATTGGTCAATTCGGATGGGTTTTCCTCCCAATCAGGCATGGAATCTGCAGATGACCTAGGGATTCTTTCTACTAGGGAAACCACTGATGGGGAAGGAGTGCCCACTGAGGTGCTTGTTAAAAAAACCAAGAGGTATAGAAAGAAGAAGGTTTTGGATGACACAAAATTGCATGTTGATATAGATGGCAATCCCCTCTTAAAAGATAAACGAAAGAAACTTAGTGGGGTGATCCTTCCACCCAATGCTAAGAGAATTGAGGCAGAAAATAAGCTGCCTAAGTGCTTTGATAATTTTAGGAGTGATAAAGGCTTTCCAATTAATGATCAAAGGAATGGAAATTAATTGTCTTTCTTGGAATGTAAGGGGCCTCAAGTCCCCTAATAGAAAACATTTAGTCAAGAGGTTGGTTACCCAAAAAAAGGAAATAGATTTCCTATTTCTTCAAGAAGTCAAATCAGTTGGATTTTCCTTAGAAACCAACCTGAAAGTAATCTGGAAGGATGCCTCTCAGTTTGTGACCAAGCATGAACAGGGGAAGGGTGGGGTTGTTGTTCTGATGACTAACATTGGAACCAGTATGTGGTACAATCTGGTGTTTCCCCCTGTAACAAGGTTGTTTGGGTAATTGTGAAGAAAAAAGAAGTTTGCTTTGGTGTCTGCTCGATTTATGCTCCTAATGACTATAAAGATAGAGTTTTGCTTTGGAAATGGTTGTTCACTCTACAAGATATCCCTTGGATTCTAGGGGGAGACTTTAATTTTGTGGAAAGAGAGAAGGATAAATTTGGAGGGGCTGGGCATGTTTGGAAAGACTGAGAAATTTCATTGGCTAAGGCTTAAATCTAAATTAAGTCTTGAGGATCCCATTGAAGGCCAGAAAAAGGAATGTAAAGACATTTCGTTCACTTGGTCTAATTTTCAGAAAAATGGGAAGAGAGTTCTTTGTAGGTTGGATAGATTTTATATAAATAAAGCCTTTTTTTTTGCTGCCCTCCTTAAAGATTGCTGCAAGGTGGAGGTCACTCTGTACTCTCTCTCTAATCATCATCCAATTAGAGAAAAATTTGTGTTTAAAAATGGTGTTGTTTCTAGTGCTAGACCCAGAAATGGGTTTTCTCTTAATGTTAGCCTTCTTAATGATGAAGACTATACATGTGCCATAAACTCTCTTAGAGCCATTAATAAGTGGTTGCATAGGTCACTATCTCTCATTGAGAGGTGGGACTTGAATGTGTAAGGGTGGAAGATTCTTTTCCAGACCATTGGAAGGAAAAAGGCAAAGGATAGAAGAAGAAAGAAGACCTATTTGCAGGACAGTCTTTTCAAGGTAGAATCTGAAGTGCAAAAGTGTCCTAATGATAACTCCCTGGTAGATAAGCTCACTGTGGCCAGAGACAATCTTAGGAGGTTTCAAACTAACAAAGTCAAGGGTGTGAAAATTAGGGCCAAAATGAATTGGCTAGAGAATGGTGACAAGGGTTCCAAATTCTTCTTTAGATATTTAAAGGAGAAACATACCAGAGAATTAATTGATCAAATCAATGCAGATGGAAATATCCTTCTGAATCAGGATGAAATAAGAGGACAATTCTTCCTCTTCTATCAAAACCTTTTCACTTCTGAAGGGGGCAATGAGTCCTACTTTCAAGCTAGGGACTATATCAAGGGGATCTTGCCCAGTTGGGTTGGTAAGGTGGCAAGCCTTGAATTGAACAGAGAAATTTCTAAGGAAGAGATAAGGAGAGCTATTCTCTCCCTCAAAAATGACAAATCTCCAGGACCTGATGGTTTATCTGAAGAATTTTACAAATCCTTCATTGATTGGGCTTGTGATGATCTTTACATGGTCTATAAGGAGGCCTTTGAGAAAGGTTCCCTGGGGAAAAATATTAACAAAGGAATCATTAAGCTAATTCCTAAAGAGGGAGATAGAACCCTTGTTAAGAATTGGAGGTCCATTACTCTCTTGAATGTTTCTTATAAAATCTTGGCAAAAGCATTCGCTGAGAGGCTGGCTAGTATTCTTCCCACCATTATTAATCCAACCCAAACTAGCTTCATTAAAGGGAGGTACATCTTGGAGAATTTGGTGACAAGTTGGGAGGCTGTGAATTGGGCTAGGGACTCAGTTCAAGATGCTGCAATGTTTCTGTTAGACTTTGAGAAAGCCTATGACAAAATTGAGTGGGTTTTTGTGCTTCTGGCCCTTGAAGCATTTGGTTTTCCAGATTTTTTTTCTCTATGGTCAAGACTTTGTTCCAAGATGCTTTTGCTCAAGTGGATATTAATGGAGTTCTCTCACAAGAAATTGTCCTTAGGAGATCAATCAGGCAGGGTTGCCCCCTTGCATCTGCTTTGTTTGTTATTGCCTATGATGCTCTTCATTATATTTTGAGGGATAGTTCATTGACCCCTGGGGTAAGAGGTATCGGGTTACTTGTAATGACCCAATTCCGTAATTAAAACTTTCCAATTCTCACTTTAAACATGTAAAGGTAACAAGTAACAAAGATAATACAATAAAGTTCTTCCTTTCTTTATTGATAAATACGTACAAGTTACAACATGTTTCCTCATGAATTTCTTTTTCATTGCAAATACAAATCAGAGATCAAAAGTAATACAGTTACATACATAGCTCGTAAGCTTTTGCACAAATAGAAGTAAGAAGGTCCAGGAGTCCTTCCTTTCAAATCTTGGTACATCGGCCGCTTGCTGTGGAGGAGAAACATCACTCGGGCGCTTTTCCGCCAACCACGGACTTATAATGCGGTCCCCCGCACGATCATTTTGCAATGAACGGCCCTCCCTTCGAAGAAGAGATTGGTAGGGTATCCTTTACGATTACCAACTGAGCATAGTGTTGTGTCCTACACAACTAGAACCTTGCTATTTCACAATCTCGATCTAGTAGGATCACAATGAACTGACAGTGTAGTCTCAACTATCTCACACCTAAGTGGATGTCGTACCTTTCACTACTTTGGCCAAAGTATTCTCATTCAGTACTTCGAATGATGGTCATCTATCATAAACACTACTCAGGGCCGATTTGACTTTGGGCTATCTTACTCTACGCGTAGGCTATGTCCTTTAATGGGTTCAGTTTACCCCAGACTTCCTACCTCAAACAGTCTACTAGAAATGAGTCTATAAACAAGTATTTACTATCCTGACTCCTATTTCCGGAAATCTTTATCCTAGGAGTGAAGCTTACTAATGTTAACCTAATAACATAAGCTAGGATTATACTTAGTTTTGACAACATTTCGTTCCTAGAAGATAATATTTACCCTACGTATTCTCCATACACGAAGATCATACACAACATGCAATAGTCATTCAAAATGCAAATAAATCCCTCCCTTTTATCTTTTTCCATTATTTCTCTTAAATGTAAGATAAGTAAATAATCCCTTAAGCTCTTTACTCATATAATCCCTTTTTCACAATCCTTTAATCATTGAAACCGTATATACTCCTCATATGGAGATCATACATATTTCATACCTTAATGCAAAAAACACACTAATGCAAACAGTATACACTCCAGAAAACATGCATAACCATTCCTTAAAGTAATTTACTTACATGGTGCAACATAGAACCATTTCTTTGTTTATCTTAACTGAAGTATTGAACTCAATGCAATTCCCTAACTATGCACATTCAGTATTTACTCTTTTAGATATATATCAAGAAATACACTCTAGAACATGAGAGAAGAAACAACATGCCTGGTATATGCCTTTTCCCTTTAGAGGATGACCTTGAATGTGTTTGCAGCTCCTCAGACCTCCAACAAAAGACTTCCAGCACTCTCAGATCAGTCTCAAACTCTTCCTCAAAAATTAATCATTTACTACAGCTGAAAAGTAATCTCAACTTCTTACTGTGAACTCAGACGTGATGAAGATAATAACAGGGGATGCCTCTCAGCAAATGGTGATATATTCTCTCAGAAAATAAGAAAATCTTCTCTCCTTAGTAATAAAACTCACTCACAGCTCAAACAGGGATAGCCACAGTAACTGGCAAATGCTGGTAAGAATTCACAGTATCTTTCAAACTCAGCAATACAGAATAATATAACCAAACAGGGAATGATTATGGAAGCTCAATAAGAATGAAACTTGGATTGTTCAATGTGTGCATATGCAATGAATGGAAGGCGTGTATATTTATATACCCGAATTGCAACAGTTTTCCACTTAAGAAGGCATGCAGATTGACAACAAGTGCCCAGAATTAGTCAAAAAGACACTTGGAAAGTTCATAAACCCTAAGTCATCTCTTCAAATAGTGATTCGACCTCCAGAGAGCCAGCAAATGAAGAATTTTTCAACTCTAATCTTCAAAAACGTCACCTACAGGTAACATGTCTTTTGCCAGACGCCTGAAATTGAAAAACTCTCTTGCTGCATTTTAGGTCAAGGTTGCTATACTCCCACGTCGCCATTATATCTATGGTTTGATAAACAACAACCTCTTCCTCAGACTTGGTCCAAGCTGTGCATTTTAGGCGCGAGTTTCTCCATGCGCAATTTCATTTCTCTTATTTCTGCGTTTTTTTTTCCTTCATCCGCAATTTCACGTGAAAGGCTTTCTTCAAATTTTGCCTTTTAAATTATATTTGATTTTACACTATAAAGTATTTTCTATTTCAAATATTTAACTCTCAATGTTTCGATTTCCTATTTGAATCAAAATCAAATATTTCCTTTGTGAAGTTCACTACTTTTTGAAATGTATTTTATAAGTTTAATATTTCAAGTGGCTAACTCAAATATTTTCTTCTTTCATATATTGCGAATATTTCCTTCATGGAATAATATTTATTCTTTAAAACATTTAAAAATATTTTCCTTCATTTTAAATTTTAATTATATATAATTGTATATTTTATATACATGTGTATTTTATTAAATATTAATATATCTTTATATATAAACGTATTTATAAGAATATATTAATTTTAATATTATTGCATATAATTTATAAAATATAAAAATATATAATTATTTACACATTCCTTATGTATTGATGTATATATTAACAATCATTTTATTAATATATATATTTTCACATAAAATATACCTAAATCTCCTAGGCAATATTAAATAATATAATTAATATCACTATTCATAGGTAATAGATAACGTGGATATGTATATATATGTATGTATGTATATCACAATGCGTATTAGACGTAGTGTACACGTAAATGTATGTATACCATATCGACACGTACTTATGGGCATATCCATCTGTCGAGCACGTATGTATTGACATGTATATTCATATGGATACGCGTACATTATATACACGTATACACACTCACTTGACCTTTTAACATATATCCATTCACGTTTTCCACATTAAGGTCAAAGCACAGTAAGTCAGACAAATAAGTAATCATCACTTTTCAAAGCATAAAGAAGTAAACATAACTCCAAGCCTAAGGATGACTTATCTAGACCAACATAACTGACTTGGTTTCTCTGAACCTATATTAACGTGTGTGTATGCTCATTTGGTACTCATTACTGCTTACCCGACCAAGTTCCTCCCCGAGTGATATCTCTCCTCTGTCAGGAGGATCAGTCTTCATACCTGCACACCATGACATGACATGGATCATATGCTCCATAACGCAGAATACATGAAACATTTCAAAAGTTAGATTATTCACAAATCAATAACCTTCTATTCTCCTTTATGCAGTATTTCACCAAGAATAACATCAAATGAAACATCATTCATATTGAAAACAAGCTACAAGCATCATTAATTCACCTCTAGAATTCACATTTACTCTATCTAGTGATGGTAAATTGTAACGTCACAATTTGGGATGTAACATACTTCCCCCCTTGTGAATCATCGTCCTCGATGATCTATAGCTTTTCAACATATAGCTTAAGTCAAGTAAAATGTTACTTACAATTCACAAAATACGTAAGATTTATAAAACATTCAACCTATGTAGCAATCTTGTCCTTCCTGGAACTTGCTTTGAGTGTTCACACTATCGCATAGGGAAATCTCGTATGCTTCACACATACTTACTCTAAAGAGTTTTGACACATTTACACATCCAAGTTATAATAGTAACTATAAATCACACTTCACACACAGTGATCGGAAATCATTGGTTCAAGAATTTATCCTTAGTATAATCCATATAGAAAAAGGAAAGTCGATGCATTGTACACTACATCGTGGGTCCAATCCTTCTTTTTTTTGGTATTTACACTTTTTGACAACTCATAAACCAAGTGCATCCGTCACTTAGACATTCATTTATCATTACCACATAGTACTTGTAGATGACTACTTGTCCATCTCGAGCACACATTGCTCCTGGGCACCTGTCAAATCTTAATGCTGCTTCATTTTTAAGCTTTGTACCACAAAGTTTCATTGATAACTTCGATCTATTACTCCTTTTTGACATTTTATCAAGTCTATGATTCACTCAATTCTAAGCCTTTTTCAGCTTAATAGAATTTTTAATCTTTTATTTCATACAATGGTTCAAACTTCAATGTTAGAAGTTTATAAATCATTCAAGATTTATTCTACCATCTTTGCTTATATTGACTATACATAATAATATACTGCACATTCGATCCATTGAATGTTTCGTAGTTTGATCAGGGTTTACTCAACCTTATCATTATTGCTAAACTGAGATAACCTCTCAGTATTACTAAGTCTACAATATATTATTTAGGACCAAATATCCTATAAGTCAAGTTTTCCAAAAACGTTGGTTTCATTGATGAGTTTGTCCACTTGAACATTATGTCAGTTATACTAACATAGACAGATTGATCCGTTTCTTGTTCTACCATTTTTTTTTTAAATGGGGTACTTAATTCAAGTCAACCCACTCTTTTCCTTCCCCCCTTAGAGTTTCCACATCCTTTGATCTACTCAAAGCTGAACTCCTAGCAAACTCTTGCTTCTTTGTAAGGTTTTGTTGTTCCTTGTTGTGGAATTTCCATCGTCTCTACCTTGTCTCAAGGCATATTTCAGATATACTTTTTCCAAAGTTAGATTTGTCATTGATTTCTACCCCATAGATTTCAATAACTTGGGTCATCCAACGGGAGATTTAATGAATAATCAGCAACTTACAAGTTACGAGACACTTCATTAATTCCATTCTTTTTTTTTAACATTCTTTTAATGGAGGATACTCCATATCCACAAACTTTGTTGATTGATGTTCTTTTCTACTTAGAACATTGTTTCCTTTGCAACTTCTATTGTTTTGACACATAGTGCCACATTGTTTTCCCTTTCCGTTGGGAACATTCTAAACAGAAGTTGACTTTCACAAACATGAAGGTGAGTTCAGCTTATACTCTAACCAATCTTTGTTTAACATCTGCTAAAACCGTCCTGACTTACCACTTCAGGTTTCTTTATTCCTTAGTCACTTTTCAAGTGACTTAATTCCAATGCTTGGAATCTTCCTCACTTTTAACTTCTTAAGATACCAAAGTTGTTTGGTCTCTTTTTCACATCAAAACTCCAATAATTTAATTGATTTTGGTTGGTGGAATCTTGTCCACTTTGTTGATTACTTTAACTTGGACCATTCTGGTCTTTTCTCTTATCCCTAAGGTACTAATTCTTTTTCCTTGCAAGCTCCTATCTTTATATAAGAATTAGTTTAATGTCAAGAATTCTCCAACTCCTGTGGATACTTCCTTCGTTGACTTCCTTATTCAATCTAACTTATGCTGACATTGCATATACATAGATTCGTAATGTTTACTAAATCCAAAAGTTCTTGCCTCTTTGCAACTATAGTTTGCTACTATAACAAGGGTTATCTTTATTCCTTTTTGGCTGCCTTAGAGTTATAAAACTATTTCGTTGGATAAAAGTATACACTGGTTTATTCTTCCTAACCTTTTTTATAACTTGATTGCATAATCTTTCGCAATCCTCGATAGTGACATAAATTGTTGGTTTTAGGAGTTCCTACTTCCGGGACAACTCTTAACTTGTCTTCAATTTTCATAAGTTACTAAGGATCTCATTTTTCCTTTTCACCTCTCTAAGTTCTTTTCTCTTGCCGTTGTGGCACAAGAACTTTTCAACCATTATCTTCTGATAAGGTTTACGCATTGTTGCGTAATGAGCTCATAGGTTTCAGTGCAGAACCTGGTAGCTCTGATACCACATGAAACGACCCAATTCTGTATAAATTAATTTTTTTCCAATTTTCACTTTAAACATGTAAAGGTAACAAGTAACAAAGATAATACAATAAAGTTCTTCCTTTCTTTATTGATAAATACGTACAAGTTACAATATGTTTTCTCATGAATTTCACTTCCATTGCAAATATAAATCAGAGTTTAAAAGTAATACAATTACATACATAGCTCGTAATATTTTGCAAAAATAGAAGTAAGAAGGTCCAAGAGTCCATCCTTTCAAATCTTGGTACATCGGTTGCCTGCTATGGAGGAGAAACATCACTCGGGCGCTTTTCCACCAACCACAGACTTATAATGCGGTCCCCTGCACACCTATCGTTAGATAGATGGCCCTCCCTTCGAAGAAGAGATTGGTAGGGTATCCTTTAACGATTACCAACTGAGCATAGTGCTGTGTCCTACACAACTAGAACCTTTCTATTTCACAATCTCGAACTAGTAATTGGATCACAATGAATTGATAGTGTAGTCTCAACTAACTCACGTCTATGTGGCAGTCGTACCTTTCACTACTTTGGCCAAAGTATTCTCATTCAGTACTTCGAATGATGGTCATCTATCATAAACACTACTCAGGGCCGATTTGACTTTGGGCTATCTTACTCTACGCGTAGGCTATGTCCTTCAATGGGTTCAGTTTACCCCAGACTTCCTACCTCAAACAGTTTACTAGAAATGAGTCTATAAACAAGTATTTACTATCCTAACTCCTGTTTCCGGAAATCTTTATCTTAGGAGTGAAGCTTACCAATGTTAACCTAATAACATAAGCTAGGATTATACTTAGTTTTGACGACATTTGTTCCTAGAAGACAATATTTTACTCCCACGTATTCTCCATACACAGAGATCATACTCAACATGCAATAGTCATTCAAAATGCAAATAAATCCCTCCCTTTTATCTTTTTCCATTATTTCTCTTAAATGTAAGATAAGTAAACTAATCCCCTAAGCTCTTTACTCATATATTCCCTTTCCACAATCCCTTAAACGTTGAATCCCTATATACTCCTCATATGGAGTTCATACATAATTCACACTTTAATGCAAAACACACACTTATGCTATCAGGTATACACTTCAGAAAACATGCATAGCTATTCCTTATGGTAATTTACTTACATGGTGCAACATAGAACCATTTCTTGTTAATCTTAACTTAAGTATTGAACTCAATGCAATTCCCTATCTATGCACATTCAATATTTACTCTTTTAGATATATATCAAGAAATATGCTCTAGAACATGAAAGAAGAAACAGCATGCCTAGTATATGCCTTTTCCCTTTAGAGGATGACCTTGAATGTGTTTGCAGCTCCTCAGACCTCCAACAAAAGACCTCCAACAACTCTTAGATCAGTCTCTAACTCTTCCTCAGAAATTGATCACTTGCAAAAGATATACAGCTGCAAAGTAATCTCAACTTCTTACTGTGAACTCAGAAATTGTAAAGATAATGTACAGAGGATGTCTCTCAGCAAATGGTGATATATGTTCTCATAAAATATGAAAAGCTTCTCTCAGCAATAATAAAGCTCACTCACAGCTCAAAAAGGGATAGCCACAGTAACTGGTAAATGCTGGTAAAAATTCACAGTATCTTTCAAACTCAGCAATACAGAATAATATAACCAAAACAGGGAATGATTATGGAAGCTCAATAAGAATGATAAACTCGGATTGTTCAATATCCCCCTACAATGAATGGAAGGTGTCTATATATAGGCCCGAATTGCAACGAATTTTCCACTCTACAGTTACATGCGATTATCAAGTGCCCGTAAATAGTCAAATGATATTTGAAAGTGTTTAAACCCTAAGTCATCTCTTCAAATAGTGATTTGACCTCCAGAGAGCCAGCAATGAAGAATTTTTCAACTCTAATCTTCAAAAACGTCACCTACAAGTAACACGTCTTTTGCTAGTTGCCTGAAATTGAAAAACTCTCTTGCTGCGTTTTAGGTCATGGTTGCTATACTCCCACGTCGCCATTTATCTATGGTTTGATAAACAACAACGCCTCTTCTCAGACCTGGTCCAAGCTGTGTGTTTCAGGCGTGAGTTTCTCCATTCGCAATTTCATTTCTCTTATCATATTTTTTCCTTCCATCCGGCACTCAATGAGTTTCTCTCACTTATTTCTTTAAATTACATTCTATTCTTAAGACTATAAAGTATTTTCTATTTCAAATATTTAACCTCATCATCTCTGATTTCCTATTTGAATCAAAATCAAATATTTCCTTTGTGAAGTTCACTACTTTTTGAAATGTATTTTATAAGTTTAATATTTCAAGCGGCTAACTCAAATATTTTCTTCTTTCATATATTGTGAATATTTCCTTCATGGAATAATATTTATTCTTTAAAACATTTGAAAATATTTTCCTTCATTTTAAATTTTAATTATATATAATTGTATATTTTATATACATATGTATTTTATTAAATATTAATATATCTTTATATATAAACATATTTATATTTAAGAATATATTAATTTTAATATTATCACATATAATTTATAAAATACATAAATATATAATTATTTACACATTCCTTATGTATTGATGTATATATTAACAATCATTTTATTAATATATATATTTTCACATAAAATATACCTAAATCTCCTAGGCAATATTAAATAATATAATTAATATCACTATTCATAGGTAATAGATAACGTGGATATATATATATATATGTATGTATGTATATCACAATGCGTATTAGACGTAGTGTACACGTAAATGTATGTATACCATATCGACACGTACGTATGGGCGTATCCATCTGTCGAGCATACGTATGTATTTGACATGTATATTCATATGGATACGCGTACATTATATACACGTATACACATACTCACTCGACCTTTTAGCATATATCCATTCACGTTTTCCACATTAAGGTCAAAGCACAGTAAGTCAGATAAGTAATCAACACTTTTCAAAGCATAAAGAAGTAAACATAACTCCAAGCCTAAGGATGACTTATCTAGACCAACATAACTGACTTGGTTTCTCTGAACCTATACTAACGTGTGTGTAAGCTCATTTGGTACTCATTACTGCTTACCCGACCAAGTTCCTCCCCGAGTGATATCTCTCCTTTGTCCGAAGGATCAATCTTCATACCTGCACACCATGACATGACATCGGCAGTCATATGCTCATAACAAAGCAGAATACATGAAACATTTCAAAAGTTAGATTATTCATAAATCAATAACCTTCTATTCTCCTTTATGCAATATTTCACCAAGAATAACATCAAATGAAACATCATTCATATTGAAAACAAGGTTCAAGCATCATTAATTCACCTCTAGAATTCACATTTACTCTATCTAGTGATGGTAAATTGTAACGTCACAATTTGGGATGTACATTACCGATTCAAATGAACTTATCAATCTCTAGTTTGTCGATGATACTTCTCTTCTTGTGAACCTTGATGAGGATAATTTTGCAATTCTAATGAAAAAACTTGAGATCTTTTGCTCTGATTCAGGGGCAAAAATTGCCCCTTCAAAATCTTACCTTCTTGGGTGGAAAGATAAGCCCCCTAATTGGGTTTGTAGCTATGATATCCAATGGGGTGGTCCTCATAAAATTGTGAGATACCTTGGTATCCCATTTGATATTGAACCCAATTTGAAAGACATGTGGTAATGGATAAGAGATAAGATTGAGAATAAATTAACTAAATGGAATAAGCATTATCTTTCTTTTGCTAGGAGATTCCAGATTTGTCAGAAAAATTTGTCTTCATATAGCATTTATTTTGCCTCTGTATGGTTTTTTTGTTCCTACCAAATCAATGCTATTCAAAAAAGAATAAGGGATTTTTTGTGGTCTGATGGTAAAGGGAAGAAGAAAAAGCACCCAGTCAAATGGGAATGGTGTACCATTTCTAGGGCAAGAGGTGGTCTGGGGCTAAAGGATTTGAGGATCCAGGGTATTGCTTTGGCTTCTAAATGGGTGATTGGTGCTTTGGATGGGGAGGAACCATGGAAGGTGCTTTTTAGACATAGTATTGCTAATTCTGTGCCTAAGCATGCTAAATTTTGGAAACTCCTTCCCTTCAGTGACATTCTTAGTTGTGAGTGGTCTATGTCACCTACAGGTTCCAATCTCTTTAAAACCTTATGGAAGGCTTGGGAAATTGTCAAGAAACACTTATCCAACTGCCATTTCACCAAGGGTGATAATAGGGCCATCTTTGCTAGTAGATCTATATGGTGGAACCTGAGGCTCAAGGGGAAACCCTTGGCTCTTATTCAAGGGTGCTCTACTAAATGTTGGGCGCTTAAGGGAATCCTTTTCTTTAAGGATATTTTGATTAATGGAAATTTGAAAGACTCGAATACCCTCAGTGCTGAATATAACATTCCTCAAAGTCACTGGAGAACATACACAATGTTGAGAGAGGCTTATGGCCATCTCAAGTTTTTGATTAAAGTCATAAATGATCCCCTCCATTATAAAGAATTTGTGTGGCACAATGGCAATAGACTAATGAATGTTAAAGTCAAAGATATATATTCAATGCTTACCGAACACGTTGATACTACTGAACATATGAATAAATCTTGGCAAATGAATTTGAGCAAGGATCAATGGAAAATAATCTTTTTGAACAATTGGCAGAAGGAACTTGAGGCTAAAAAGGCCTGCTTCAGATGGCTTCTGATTTTGTAGAAGCTCCCTTATAAATCCAATACAGATGATCTTGATATTTGTTCTTTATGTAGGAAACTTGAAACCTTGTCTCATATTTTCTTTGATTGCATCTTTGCCAAAGAAATCTGGAACATGTTCTATTTTTCTCATAACATTTGGGGATATAATGGAGATTTAGATTCTGTGAATATGCTCTTTCTTCAAAATTGAAATTTAAGTAAGACTGGTACATTATTTTGGCATATCCTTTCTACTGAGATCTTATGGGCAATTTGGAAATCTCGGAATGAGGACCAATTTTAAGGTAGGAGAAGATTGCTTACTGAGTCTTACAAGGGACTCATATTTTATAATGTGGCTATGCAGGTGTTCATCACTGTGGAGTTGTCAAAGGATAAGTTCTGGAAATACTTGGAGAACAAGGAAATTTCTATTGATATTATGGATGCCAGATATGGTCATATGTGGGAAGAGGGCCACCCTTGTGTAGAGGTGTTTTTAAAGGCACTTCAGGCTTTTAGGGATGAAATTAGAGAAGAGCAAAGAACCAATCCTAGTTTGTACAAAGGTAAAGAAGTGGTTATTGTTCTAGTGGAACAGTAGAAGGCCAATGCACCTGACTTTTCAGCTGAGGAGATTAATGTGGCTCAGACTCTGATGGCTCTTAGTGATGGTGATAGTTCTGCTCATTCTAATTAGCTTTTGGTCGATGGTGTTCCTTGTGTCTTGGTTCATTGTTCATGGGTTTGCTACATATGGTGATATATTTGTTATTGTATATATGTATATTCTGATCTCGGGCTCTGTTGTTATTTTGTGATGTACCTGGACCTGATGGTTTAAGCTTGTATCTTGTTTGGTCTAGGTTGGATCATTTTTTATTTTGCAAGGCCTCTTGTATACTCTGATGTTTCCCAACTGAGTTGCTTTGTACTGTTCTCCTTATATTTAATATAAATTAATAATAATAATTAAAGGATTGTCAATAATGGCATGGTGTGATGGTTAAGTTGTTGTGTTGTTATTCTTATCATCAAGGTTCAAACCCCATGGAGTGTAATTGTTGAGAATTTATATTGGGGATGAGGTCCCCCATTGGTGACCTCACCGGTTCATAGCTTTGGGTCAAAAGCGTTTACCCCTCTTAATAAAAATAATAATAATAATTAAAGAATTCACTATCCATCCTAATATTAAATATTGTCAATTTAGAATATTGATTTTGTAGGTGTTGAATGAGTGAAGTAGTTGTAAAATCATACTTTAGAGTTTTAATTTCCTTTCTTAGAAAAAATCTTCATAAGATGTATGATGTAAAATTTTGGGTAAGAATTAATTATGGAAATGATGTATTTGGTGACTAAAACAAACTCTTTCCTTTAATATATCTATTTTAAGTACATCGTGGGCCATAAACCACAAGTACTAAAATCATTTTCACATCATAAAATTTGGAAAATATCATCTTGCATTAGTTATAAAATATTCTATAACATAAAACTTAAATTTGGTTCTCTTAGCCTTATACATGGGGACATGTCAATTTTTTTTTAGAAGGGGAGAAACCACCTCTAATTTTTAAAAATACTTATTGATCTTTCATGGTTGGAAAATGGTTATGTATAGTTATGTCATATAGGTGGGTTAGATTGACCAAATATGTTGAAATTTTTATTGATGATGTTCATTTGAAGAGTCTATAGTTTCAACAATATTAAAAGATGTAGTGAAGGCCTTGACTTGTCCTCAAAAGTTATCATTCAATTATAGAGATGTCAAGCCAAATCACATTTTAGATAATGGTGTCATAGGAAAATTGACAAATATGGGACTACCTTTGTGGATAAAAATGGGAAGTCCAACAAAAGGATTCTATATGGTTTATTGGGATCACTACTATAGAGTTTTCTTTTGACGAACCTCCTTACATGAAAAATATAATGATAGAAATTGTTGAATTATTTTCATTTTTTTCTTGTAAAATAATAAATCCTCTATCCATCATTTGGAGGTCCCAATGACCTTGTTGAGTCTCATAGCTTAAGACATGAGTCCATGCAAATCATAATTGTTCTAGTAAAATCATCATTTTAATTAAACCAATCTTTGCTCTAGTGTTAACATGAAGGAAATATCAGACCTACTATTTCTCTATGAAAGTACTCAATGCATGATAATACTTTACTATAATTGTTAAGATACCTAGAAATATTACCATGTTTTATTCTATTGTACCTTGTTATTGGACTTGATCAACCCAATAAATTCATGCATATGTTGAAAGATATGAACTCTTTTTAGGGGAACTTTTTACTTGTTTTCCATTCAGCTATACTTGCCATATAGGAAAAGAGGATACTCATGTAGTTTGAAATGCATGATTATCATCTTAGAATATATTTTGAGTATAGATTATCTATAGTTCAATAATGAGTGACTACATAGTAAGGGATATGCATGTCATTCACTAGGTAATTGTTATGTCAACACATGATAATCATTTTGTAAATTTAATGTTGAAGTTACATGTAAATGATTAAAACATCTATGTTCAAGAAAATTAGTTACATGAGAGAAAATTGATAAAGTTGAAATATATGCATAGAATAGCATTACTTTCTTTGATTGTAAATTCCTTATATGTATGTATGTATAGTTCTTATCATTGAAAAATAATTTTATTGTAACTCACTTCACACCCTAAAAATACACCAAAAAGAGATCTATGAAATAAAGAAAAAGATGAAGTAGGATTTACAGTGCACTGTTACAAATGGCTCTCTAATTTTTGCAATTAAAAAATTTGATGTGCATGAGAAAATGAAGATAGTTACGCTCAAAATTTGAAGATGCACCAAGAACAAGAATTTTAGTGCTCTGAGTCTAGTTTCTAAGCTACTATTTTTTTTAAATAAATATTTCATGGGTTTCAAAAAGGGGGGCCCAAAATAGGTCCTATTTTTATCAAAAAAATAGCATAGCGTCTGAGGTCCCCCCCTTTCTCATTAACTTGTTTTTAGAATTTCAAAAATCTGAATTGTGAGAAATTAGTTAACACCATGTAGTTTATCACCATTCTTTCGGCTAATTTTTTTAATGAATATATAATATTTTATGAATTTTCAAAGTGGACACATCCTAAAAAGATGAAATTTGAGCATGCTCCCTCCTATTTTTTTTGAAAACTAATAAAAAATTGATTCTTTTTTTTCATCGTGTGTAGAATGGAGTCTAGTTTAAAAAAATGTAATTTGTTTCAAGATTTGATGAATAAGTAAAAATCTATCCTAAGACTAGCACATGTTGATTTTTAACAAAAAATAAAGGCAATAACAAGAGAAGTTATGGATGAAAACCTTAACATAATCAAAACGTAAAAAAATTACATATTTAGATAGCTAAGAGAGAGCCTAACATCATCACATTTTTTTTATAATCTTGCATTGAAATATGTGCAATTGAGATGGTTAGCACAACAAAAAATATGTGTAAATTTGGTATCCTCTTGAGAAAATCATGTCCATAAGTAACTCATTTGGCGAGCGCCAAATTTGGCACTCGCCAAATGGGCTGCATTGACAAAAAAATAACTTTGCTTTCTCTTTGTGTCTCTCTCCACCACTTTTATGATGCTTAGAGTTCATGGTTTATGATCGTTGATGGATAGTTGAGGTTTTACCTTTCACTCCCTCTCTGCCTCCTTCCCTCTTAACCAAAACGTACCATTAGATCTCTCAACCCTCTCTAGGTCTCTCCTACACTCTCTACCTTGTCTTCCATCCTTATGGTTTAATGTATAGGATAACTCCCCCTCTCAGGTATCTTCCTCCCTCCCTCCCTCCCTCCCACTCCATCTCTCTCAAGTCTATCCCTCCCTCTATCCCTCCCACCCCCTCTCTCTCAAGTCTCTCCCTCACTTTATCCCTTCCATCCTCTGTCTCTTGGATCTCTTGCACCCCTTCTCCCTCTCTAAAGTCTCTCCCTCCCAACCTAACTAGACAACTCTCTCTCCTTCGCTTTATCCATTCCACCCTTTGTATCTTGGATCTCTTGCACCCCCTCTCCATATCTCAAGTCTCTCCCTCCCACCCTAACTAGAATACTGTCTCTCCCTCATAGGTTTCTCTCTCTCTCAAGTCTCTCCCACTCCCTCTCTCTCTCTCCCTCTTAAACTTATCTCTCTCAGGTCTCTCTCCCTCTCAATTATCTCTCTCTCAGGTCTCTCTCGTAGGTGTCTCCCACTCCCTCTCTCTCTCTCTCTCAAGTATCTCCCTCAAAATATCCCTCCCACCCCCTCTCTCCCTCTTAGGTCTCTCCTCCACCCTAACTATATAACTCTCTCTCTCCCTCTCAAGTATCTCTCTTTCAATGATCACTCCCTCCCACCCTACCTAGAAAAATATCTCTCACTCCAACACCCTCTCTCACACTCCCTCTCTCTTAGGTCTATCCCTCAAAATATCCCTCCTAACCCCTCTCCCTCTCTTAGGACTCTCCCCCCACCCTAACTAGATAACTCTCTATCTCCCTCTCAAGTCTCTCTCTCTCTCTCTCTCTCTCTCTCTCTCTCTCTCTCTCTCTCTCTCTCTCTCTCTCTCTCTCTCTCTCTCTCTCTCTCTCTCTCTCTCTTAGGTATCACTCCCTCCCACCCTACCTAGACTAATCTCTATCACTCCAACCCCCTCTCTTACACTCCCTCTCTCTTTGGTCTCTCCCTCAAAATATTCCTCCCAACCCCTCTCCCTCTCTCAGGTCTCTACCTCCCATACTAACTAGATAACTATCTTTCTCTAATAGTAGTATCTCTCTCTCATGTCTCACTCCCTCCCACCCTACCTAGACAAATCTATCTCACTCCCACCCCCTTTCTCACACTCCCTCTCCCCGCTTCCTCTAACTCTCTCTCTCTCCAACTCCTCTTAGTCTCTATCTTTCTCTCTCCATCTCATCTCTCTCTCTTTCTCAAGTATCTCTCTCTCAGGTATTTCTCTCTCAGGTCTCTCTTAGGTGTCTCCCTCAAAATATCCCTCCCAACCCCTCTCCCTCTCTCAGGTATCTCTCCCCCCACCATAACTAGATAACTCTCTCTCTCCCTCTCAAGTCTCTCTCTCTCTCTCAGGTTTCACTCCCTCCCACCCCACCCATAAATTCTCCTCTACACCTCTCTCCTCTTTTATCTCTCAATCTAACTCTCTCTCTCTCATAGATTTATCTTTCTCTCCCTTTTCATCTCTCTCTCTGTGTCTCTCTCTCTAAGTGTCTCCCCTGTACTCCTCTTAGGTGTTCCCTAAAAATATCCCTCCTAACCCTCTCCCTCCTCTCTCGTGTCTCCCCCACACTCAACTAGATAATCCTCTCCTCTCAAGTCTCTCTCAAGTCTCACTCCTCCCCACCTCCTACTCTTAGAAAAAATTCCTCTCACCTAACCCTTCTCCCAAACTCCCTCACCCTCTCTCCTCTTCTCGTGTCTTTCTCTCTCTCTCTCTCTTTCACTCCATCCTCCCAACCTAATGACTCATTTCCCTCTCACTCATACCATCTCTCTTTACACTCCTCTCCTCTTTTAGGTCTCTCCCTCAAAATATCCCTCCCACTCCCTCTCCCTCCCTCAAGTATCTCCCCCTCACCCTAACTAGATAAATCTCTCTTTCCCTCTCAAGTATCTCTCTTAGGTATCACTCCCTCCCACCTTACTCTAGGGAAAAATCTCTACTCCACTCTCTCTCTATAATTCTCTCTCTCTCTCTCTCTCTCACTCCATCTCCCTCCCACCCTACCTAGACTACTCTCTCTCACTCCAACCCCATATCTCAGACTCCCTATCTCTCAAGTCTCTCCCTCAAAATATCCCTCCTAACTCCTCTCCCTCTCAAATCTCTCTCTCTCTCTCAAGTCTCACTCATTCCCACCCTACCTAGACTACTCTCTGTCACTCCAAACCCCTCTCCCTCAAAATATCCCTCCCACCCCTTCTCCCTCTCTCAAGTCTCTCCCCCCCACACTAAGTAGATAACTCTCACTCTCCCTCTCAAGTATCTCTCTCAAGTCTCACTCCCTCCCACCCTACCTAGACTACTCTCTCACTCCAAGGATAATGTTGACGGACATGGTTTAATGTGTAGGCTAGAGGGTAGAGGGTAGAGGGTTTATGGTTTCAGGTTTAGGGTTTAAAGGTAGTGTTGAGGGATTAGGGTTGAGGGTTTAATGTGGAGGGTAGAGGGTTGAGGGTTCAAGGTTTAAGGTATAGGGTTGATGGATTAGGGTCAAGGGTTTCAAGTTTAGGGTTTAAAGTTTAAAGGATAGTGTTGAGGGATTAGGGTTGAGGGTTGAGGGTCAAGGTATAGGGTTGACAGATTAGGGTCAAGGGTTTCAGGTTTAGGGTTTAGGGTTTAAGGGATAGTACTGAGGGATTAGGGTTGGGGGTTTAATGTGTAGGGTAGAGGGTAGAGGGTAGAGGGTTTAGGGTTTAGGGTTTAAGGTATAGGGTTGATGGATTAGGGTCAAGGTTTGAGGATTCAAGGATAATGTTTGACCAACATATTTTGCATCACATTTTGTGCTCACCAAATTTGGCGAGTGCTAAATGTTTCCTTTTCCTTAAATGGTAGAAAAGGAGTTGACCTTGTGATTCAAGCCCATAATTCCGTACATTTTTTTGGTTCTACACTTTATTCGACTCAAAAATGACTTTTTATGTAGTTGACTTTTTGTTGTACCAAATTTGTTCAATTTATCACCTTTTTAGCATCAATATGCATGCTAGACAACGTAGATGAAGACAATTTGAAGTATCTACATCATTTTTCATTATCTTAGGTAATATATTCATTTTGGTACAATTGAAATCTTCATATTTAGTTTTTTTATAGTTTTGAAAATATAAACCATTCCTTTCATGATTTTATTAATCATAATAGTTTTACATACAATTCAACATGCAATTGGAAAGAAGTTGCATAAAGAGTTTAATTTTTAGGAGTTTGAAGAAAAAAAATGGAAAAAATGACATAATTTAGATGAATTCATGTAAAATTATATAGAGGACATCAACTTAACACAAACTTGCTTATGAATTCCATTTGCATTGCTTATAGTAGTCCATTTCCATGGCTAGTGGAATTCACTATTTTCCATTTTAGCTAGATGTTTATATTGAGTTTTTTGTTTTGTTTTGACAATATAGGCCATTCATTTGACGATTTTATTAATCTTCATTGTTATACATAGAATTCAACATTGAATTAGATGGAAGTTTCATGTAAAATTTTAATTTTTAGGAGTTTGAAGATAAAATTTGAAAAACATGACATAATAGATGAATTCTTGTAAGCTTATATAGAGGATTTGAAAAAATGCCTCAAGGAAATGGCTCAAACCAATGTGGTCTCATGGAATGCAAATGAAAAGAAAATGCAATTGGTAGTTGCTCTTGGTTATTAGTTATGTAATGTGAAGTAATTGCATAAGAGTTGCACATAGGTTGAATTTCAAAAACATTAGATTGAAATTGAAATCTTTTCATCTATAAACATCTAGTTACATTAGATATGCAATGTGAAATAATGCTTTGAGTATTAAACATGTGCAATGCTTGATGTAATCACTATCCTTTGACATAGCTTGAAGTCACTATCCTTTATGTCTTCCTATGTTTGCACAACTAAAACCAAATAATATTATCCTTATTATCATGATTGTCAAAGTTTTCAAACTCCAAACTCTGCCCTACTACAACCATAATGGCTTTACATTTGTTGTTAACACTTTGTTGTCAAAGACTACCCTTTAGAGTTGATTTTTGATTTATATTTTATTTGATTATATCCTTCCATTGTATTCAAAAGCACCTGTTTTAGGATTTTAGCCATAGCATCAAGAAAGTGAACTATTTGATAAGATGCTTTGGTAGAAATGTATGGAAAATGTGGTAGCATAGAAAAGGAAATGAGTTGTTTGAAAAAAATGCCTCAAAGAAATATGCTCTCATGGTGATTTCCATCACCATGAGAGCACATTTCTTTGAGGCATTTTTTTCAAACAACTCATTTCCTTCTTTCGAAAGCACCTATCATAGGCTTTTAGCCATACAACAAGGAAGTGAACTATTTGATAAGATGCTTTGGTAGACATGTATGGAAAATGCTTCAATAGATATGTATGAAAAATGTGGTAGCATAGACATGTTTCATAAAATGATTTGGTAGACATGTATGGAAAATGTGGTAGCGTAGAAAAGCTAGTGAGCTATTTGAAAAAATGCCTCAAAGAAATGTGGCCTCATGGTGATGGACATCACCATGAGGCCACATTTATTTGAGGCATTTTTTCAAATAGCTCACTACCTTCTTTCATAAAATGCTTTGGTAGACATGTATGAAATATGCTTTGGTAGACATGTATGAAAAATGTGGTAGCATAGACATGTTTCATGAAATGCTTTGGTAGAAATGTATGGAAAATATGGTAGCATAGAAAAGACAATGAGATGTTTGAAAGAATGCCTCAAAGAAATGTGGTCTCATGGTGATGTCCATCACCAGGAGACCACATTTCTTTGAGGCTTTCTTTAAAAAAACTCACCACCTTCTTTCGAAAGCACCATAGTAGGAAGGAAGTGAACTATTTGATAAGATGCTTTGGTAGACATGTATGGAAAATGTGGTAGCATAGAAAAGGCAATGAGCTGTTTGAAAAAATGCCTCAAAGAAATGTGGTCTCATGGTGGTGATGGAAATCACCATGAGACCACGTTTCTTTGAGGCATTTTTTCAAACAGCTCACTGCCTTCTTTCATAAAATGCTTTGGTAGACATGTATGAAAAATGTGGTAGCATAGACATGTTTCATAAAATGCTTTGGTAGACATGTATGGAAAATGTGGTAGCATAGAAAAGGCAGTGAGTTGTTTGAAAGAATGCCTCAAAGAGATGTGGTCTCATGGTGATGTCCATCACCATGAGACCACATTTCTTTGAGGCATTTTCCCAAATAGCTCACTGCCTTCTTTCATAAAATTCTTTGGTAGACATGTATGAAAAATGCTTTGATAGACATGTATGAAAAATGTGGTAGCATAGACATGTTTGATAAGATGCTTTGTAGACATGTATGGAAAATGTGGTAGCATAGAAAAGGCTGTGAGTTGTTTGGAAAAATGCCTCAAAGAAATGTGGTCTCATGGTGATGTGGAAATCACCATGAGACCATATTTCTTTGAGGCATTTTTCCAAACAACTCACTACCTACTTTCATAAAATGCTTTGGTAGACATGTATGAAAAATATGGTAGCGTAGACATGTTTGATAAGATGCTTTGGTAGGCATGTATAGAAAATGTGGTAGCATAGAAAAGGTAGTGAGTTGTTTGAAAGAATGCCTCAAAGAAATGTAGTCTCATGGTGATGTCTATCACCATGAGACCACATTTCTTTGAGGAATTTTTCCAAAAAACTCATTTCCTTCTTTCATAAAATGCTTTAGTAGACATGTATGAAAAATGTTTTGGTAGAACTATGCAACATGAAGTAATTCTTTGAGTTTGAAAGCTATGCAATACAATGCAATCGACGATACGAATATGTTTCATAAAATGCATTACTTACTTTTGTTCTATGTGTTTTGTGAACATGTAGCATTCAACGTCATTCCGAGGAAATGAACAAAGCCTATAACATCGAATGAATGTGAAGCTAAAAATGCAAGGAGAAGAGAAACAAAAAGGAGAGCTCATGAAGAAAATAAATTGTAGCCCATAGAGGAAGAAATTCCCGTGCAATCTAAGAGAGATGTTGAATTGGCAGCACAAAGGGAATGAATGCAAAAACTTCATGCAAGGAGAGAAGTGAATCCGGATGATGGGGGAACATCATCAACCATAAGTGAAGTTCAATGCACACCATCTACAATATCTCATGTTCAAAGTACATCAACAATCACATCTCCAGTTGAAGAGACACCATCAACATGTGGTTTTGAAAGTACATCAGTAAACACATCTCTATTTGAAGAGGCACTTCACATACCACATCTCAAGTTGGAGGTACAACATTGTTTATATGTCAATCTCAAGGTACAACATCGATTTCAACTCTGCTTGAAGGTACACCATCTATCCCCAATGTTGTTGACATTCCTAATATTGACACAACTTTACCTTTGAGAAATCCTCATAGAGTTTTGCATAGAAAGCCTAAATATTTGATTTATATTTTGGCAAACTTGCTACCATAGAGGGTAGCGCTCATCCATTAATTTTTAAAAAACAGATTACAATAATGAGGATCCACAAACTAAGATCACCTCATGTACACCAAAAATTGACACTCAGACCAGCCCCACCACCAACTCTTGGCATTCGCAGAGCAGTGCTACTCCGCCTGAGAATGTGACCTCCTTGAAAGGTCAACCATTGCCACGATGGGAAGTCAGGGTCCTTAGTCGACCGATGCACAAGATAACACTTAACAGTTCACTGAAGAGGATTGTAATTATGGCATCCCTGAGAACAGAATCCAACCCCGTTTCCTTGTGAGACCAAGTACATATTCCCTGCGGATCTTCCATCTTGGACAGCCAAATCATTTTCTAACCTATCATTCAAATCCGGCCACAACACAGGGTCCTCTGATTGGCGTATTGTTTCCAATTGATCGATGCCTTGATTAGAGAGGAAATCGGCCACCCTATTGGCCTCCCTAAGAATATGTATTAGCTTATAGTCCTCGATTTGAGCAAGCTTTATCAAGATTTGCTCCAACCACTGATTCATTTTCCAGCTTTGAGCTTTTCTCATTGAAACCGCATTAATCACTACTTGCGAGTCCCCTTCGATATCCACATTAGCCACCCCTGCATTTACATAGGCACAAACACCTTCGTAAAGGGCACTCCATTATGCGTCGATATTTGTTCCTTCAGGCAGTTTTTTTGATACTACCCAAATCAACTTCCCCATATCATTTCGCAACACAGCCCCCGCCCCGGATGCCCCCGGATTCCCACGTGAGGCATCGTCAAAATTTAGTTTTAGTCTGCCTTTAGGGGGAAGTTTCCATTTAACCTTACTCCGATCCACCTTTTTTTTCAATAAGGAAACTTTTGGAGGAATGAGTTTGGGCCAATTATTCACCATTTTATGATCCCACGCTGTGAGGATTTTAAAGGGACAGTTCCTTGTTTGAATATTTAAGTGCTCGTAGATTCCCA
>VDFB02270666.1:0-39745 GCA_007258455.2 Sequoia sempervirens
AAACTTGCTACCATAGAGGGTAGCGCTCATCCATTAATTTTTAAAAAACAGATTACAATAATGAGGATCCACAAACTAAGATCACCTCATGTACACCAAAAATTGACACTCAGACCAGCCCCACCACCAACTCTTGGCATTCGCAGAGCAGTGCTACTCCGCCTGAGAATGTGACCTCCTTGAAAGGTCTACCATTGCCACGATGGGGAGTCAGGGTCCTTAGTCGACCGATGCACAAGATAACACTTAACAGTTCACTGAAGAGGATTGTAATTATGGCGTCCCTGAGAACAGAATCCAACCCCGCTTCCTTGTGAGACCAACTACAGATTCCCTACGGAACTTCCATCTTGGACAGCCAGATCATTTTCTAACCTGTCATTCAAATCCGGCCACAACACAGGGTCTTCTGATTGGCGTATAGTTTCCAATTGATCGATGCCTTGATTAGAGAGGAAATCGGCCACCCTATTGGCCTCCCTAAGAATATGTATTAGCTTATACTCCTCGATTTGAGCAAGCTTTATCAAGATTTGCTCCAACCACTGATTCATTTTCCAGCTTTGAGCTTTTCTCATTGAAACCGCATTAATCACTATTTGCGAGTCCCCTTCGATATCCACATTAGCCACCCCTGCATTTACACAGGCACAAACACCTTCGTAAAGGGCACTCCATTCTGCGTCGTTATTTGTTCCTTCAGGCAGTTTTTTTGATATTGCCCAAATCAACTTCCCCATATCATTTCGCAACACAGCCCCCGCCCCGGATGCCCCCGGATTCCCACGTGAGGCACCATCAAAATTTAGTTTTAGTCTGCCTTTAGGGGGAAGTTTCCATTTAACCTTACTCCGATCCACCTTTTTTTCAATAAGGAAACTTTTGGAGGAATGAGTTTGGGCCAATTATTCACCATTTTATGATCCCACGCTGTGAGGAATTTAAAGGGACGGTTCCTTGTTTGAATATTTAAGTGCTCGTAGATTCCCAATTCCAAAATGTACATTACAAAGATATACAAAGAGGATATGGAGTTTATTTTTTAAGAAGCTAAGTGAGGTTGGAAGATGTCAACTATTTGTTGAAATGATGAGGCAACTAAAATTTAGGCCCACCATAAAGACTCTTGGGCTAAGAAAATTGGATGAATCAAGTGAAAAAATCATTGTAAAGAATCTGATGAGTGCATACGAAAGCATGGGTTCTACCTCACACACGAATGATAGTTGTGCCACATGACATGTGATGACAATAACATTGTTAAGTAATCAAACCAAGAATAAGATGAACCTTACAAAGATGAGTAAATATTTGAAAATAAGTAGATCATCTCTAATGAGAGCCAAAAGAAGATGTGAAAGAGTGGAGGATGCAAATAGTAATGAGTTATGGGCATTCTCGGGTAGACTACCATGGAAAGATAAAGAAATTGCTAATGCCTTGAGATCTCTAATACAATATTTTTGGAAGGATAACACAAGGGTCTCTCCCAACCAAAGAGATGTTGTAAGAAGGAGAATTGGTAGTCAAATCCATGAGCCACATCCAAAGCATTTTTTGGATATCACTCAAACCCATTTTTTTGCTAATTTTGTAGAGAGGTTTCCTCAAGTCAAAATATGCCAAAGGTATTTTGAAATGCTAAATCCTTTTTATGTCAAAATACATCACACACGCACTACTTGTTGTTGTAGAGTACATATTGAGTTTTCTAACCATTATGATGTTTATCAATGTATATGTGTAGATATGCATAATAATAATGTTTTGCAGGAATGTAACATAAGACTTCCACCTAAATCTTCAAGGGATTTCTTATCTAAAATTTTATGTGAAAGAGTGGATGGTCAATTTTTTTACAAGAAGTCATGTTTGGATGGCACATGTGATCATTGTGGTGGCATGCAACATTTTCCAATTTTCCAAGACATGGCTAGTACACATGCAATTGGAAATGAAATTGTGGAATTTGGAAAATACAACATAGTGTCCTACAATCTAAAAGATGGGAAAGAAGCAAAGTGTGAATTGGTCAGTGATAAGATTCTAGTGTATCAGATTATGGGCATTTTTTGTGATCATGTGGTTTATGAGTATGCAAGGCATACAAATAGAGCTCAATGATTGGACTTGCAGTTCAAGTTATGCAAGGACATGTTTCCACTTCATAGCATCATTTTAGTTGTCGACTTCATAGAGAACTATGCACTACAACCATAGAATGAGGTGCAAACACAATACTACAACTCCACACAAGTTGCTATATTTGTGCATATAACATTCATTCATTTAAATGATAGTACAAAGGATAATAGGAAGGTATTGAGGGAGTATCACTTTTACATCAGTGATGATTACACACATTCTACAGAGTTTGTGTAAGGTTGCTTTCATATGTTCTTTGCTGATTTGGCTAGCAGGGGCATATAATTCAGTCAACATATCATACGGTCACATAACTGTACATCACAATTCAAGAACTCTAGAATGTTTTATTGGTTGAAAATCAGTGGTGTTCAACATATGTGGAACTTCTCAGAGGCTGGGCATGGAAAGGGGGAGCATGATGGAAAGTGTCAAATGCAAGCAGTGTAAAGTTGCAAAGGGGTGTAACTTTCATTCTGCAACTCATAAGACCAAATGGTTAGTTCCAACACGTCCGAATGGGTATGTTTAGGCTAGGCATGGTCCTCTTTCACACCCAAATATGTCGAAATGGTCCGAGCTACATTAGATTGGCGATATCCCTTAAGATGACATGCAAAACAAAGGAAAAGAGAAAGATTCATGTGAAAGTAAACAAGTCTAAGTTTTCCACACCAAAAGCAGATGATTGCATGAAAGAGGTAAAAAATTTGGGCACCAAAATAGTTGAGGAAAAGGGAAAATCTACAAAAACACCACGTTGAGGAGAAATTCTAGGGTTTCATTTACTAGTTATGAGCCCAAAGGAGTTGCATGATGGTGAGGAGGGAAAGCTTCAAATCAAACACCAGTTTTAAAAGGAATCTCAAGGTCTTTTACACACATCAAGAGGGAGATGAAGGTATTTACAACTCATGATAAAATCTCCACACATTCAATCTACAGGATGCAAATAAATGGTATAATCTTTCATCTCCTATCTATCTGTTGTTTGAAGTTTTATGAAGTTCTTTTAAAAAGGGATATCAAATATTTTGAAAGTATTTAGGGTTTTTGAAAGCGTTATTTTCATATGCATAATGGGGATGAGTATTCAAGGATAGGTTAGAAGTCTTGAATCATCAACCATAATAACGAGTCAAACCCCTAGAGAATATAAGCTTTTGAAAGATGAAATAACATACAATTTAGAATGTATAGGGCTCCTGTAGTTGGTAGCAAGTTAGATGAATTATATGGAGACATTTTAAAGTTGAAGACCATTGGACAATGGTATGCATGAGATGCTATGAAGAAGGTCAACACCTAATGTGAGGAGGTATGGCAGAGGTCTAATCACGAAGATAAATGGAAATAACCTTGAGAGTAGAAAGCATAACAAGATGACATTAGTCATTCTTATGCATTTTCAAAAGGAAATGAAGGACAATCATCATTCATAGTTCAAGGAAGATGGGCAGTAAAAAAATAGAGGACAATGGAATGAAGATATCTAGTTGTAACAATTCTTGAGAAGACGTGCCTAAGATAAATGTTTCATATATATGTCATCTTGTAGTAATGTTTGGTAGGGTTTCAATGAATCAATAATGACAGTTACTTCAAGCTTTTAGATAATCATAAAAGAGAAAAGGTTTGGGAAATTCCAACAAGATTGCATAAAGTGCTTCATGAAATTTATTACATGTAGTGAGCAATTTGAGTGGATTCCAAGTAAAATTATAAAAGTTTACTATGATAAAGATTGCAAAGGATACAAACCACCAAGAATGGAGCTTATTTTTGCAGAGGACCTATTTCCTATCCACCTACCTGTGGATTAGAGGACCCACCATTGAATTTCTATGTTAACAGTATTTTGTTCCAGTGACATTTGAGCTTTAGAGCACATCTTATCTCAAAAGCAAAGATTAAAACAAGAGATGCAAGTGCTGATGAGAACAAGGTGATATGACAAGTCATTTGACAAAGAGCCAACACACCATATGATAGTAGCATGGTATGAGGGAAATTTTTAAAGAAGCATGATAGTCCACAAAGGTAAAGGTAGTCAATGAATCAAACCAAGGGGCAGTCATGAAAAAATGATAAATCATGATAAGGAATATAAAAAAAACTATGTCAATGACTATGAATCCTTGAGAAGTAAAGAAAGCAATACTATAAAGGTCAAAGATGCAAATATAAGAGCACTCATATGCCACTGCAATGAGAAGAACAAACCTATTTTGATGCATGACAGTCATATGAAGACCCTTGAGACTTAGAGGATGCAAAGATCACTTGAGAAGACAATCATCATTGTATTATCAGGATGGTCATCATGATTTTCTCATTGGAGGCAGTCTAGAAAATCTAGATACACAGTCGTGATGAATATGAGCAGTAATATCAGTACCATTATGATAGTCATGATCAACAATATAATGAATACTAACAACAATATTGAATATAAGCAACAATATCAACTAATGGGCAAAAAAATTAAAAGTTATAGGGCACCAAACTCAGAAGTTATAGTACAACAACTAAAGCACAAAGAAGATGCAAAGGAAACATTTGGTATGTGTTGAAAAAATTCTCAAGACAAACCATGAAGGACAACAATGAGCAATGCTAGGTCTAACCAAATGCTAAATGTTAGGACCATGAGAAAATAAAAGACAATCATTAATGTTTTTATGACTATGAAAATTTGACCTTGTTGGTTCTCATACACAATACCCATCAACATTCAAGCATACAATTTACACAATACCCATGATAACATCATTCAAGAATAGTAGTGGTAAAATAAGATTTACATTAATCAAAAATCCATAAGGCTATATAATGGTATATGTTGATAAAAGTATACAATATATCAAATAAAGTCATATAGGCTTATTACAAAAGATCCATATGGACATAAAATGTCACATATATCGATAGTACAAAACATATGTTCAAAAATGTCATGTAGGCATACAACAAATGACCCTAATACATATTCATTTCCCTCTATGGGAAGGAAATAGATCACATGCTGCCTTCGATGGTTGGTTGAATGGAGTGTATGTTGGTTCTTTTGTCTTTTGAATGCACTGACTAGTCCTCCTCTCTTCACTCATCTAGAGCTGCAACTGATACAATAATAAGTATAGATGTTAATATATAGAAATTGAATTGTGGAATGACATATAATAAAACAATCACTTATCGAATACAAATAATCATCACTCTCATTTACAACATTAGCACGTCGATGATCTGGAGTGACAACCACCTGTAGCAACCATCAAGATATCAATTAAATTACATACAATTATCATGAAAAATTTCAATAATAGACCATATAAGAGAAAATATAATGTCAAATTGACTAATCTATCACATATCTCTCTCAAAGGATCAAAACTAGCTATTGCTACAGCAACTCCATGGTCCATTGTGCCAGCAACATCACTAGGACTGTCTGATGTCAACATATGAAAATGAAACAACAAATATGGAGTTTTTTATCACTTTCATTAGTTTCTTTATTTAATTAAAAGCATAGACAAGGCATTGAATTGTTTGAAAAAAATGCCTCAAAGTAATATGATCTCATGGTGATGGTAAGAAACAATGAATGCCATGCCAAGAAAATTTCTAAGGATTGTCTTGATGTCTATTTTAGGATTGCTTATAAGGTAGTTATCAGGGTCTTTTTGAAGGCATATACAAAATAATGGATGTAAATATCCTCCTAGCTTTTAAGGGAGATGATGTCAACGATTGTGAAGATATAGATGAGTGCATAGGGTGAATATGGGCATATGGTGAATGAGGATGGGATAATGGGATGAGACTAGGAGGGGAAAATGGGACAAGACCAAGAGGGGATAATGGAACATAGGATGAATTAGGATGTATAAGGTTTTACTATAGCACACAAATTTGGTTGTTGAGGTGTCAACAGTAATCGAGAAGAGAGTTGGTCAATAATGAGTGGAAGGAAATATTTCTTGTATTGATATTTTATAGGATAAAATTTGGATGGAGGTGGTATAGCATAGAAAGGATAAAGAGACAATACCAAGAGGGGATAATGGAACATATGGTGAAATAATAGAGGGTACAATGGGATGGGAGTTGAAGGGGATAATGGAACATAGAATGGACTAGTAGAGATTAGTGGGATGGTCCAAGAGGGTAGAACATAGGTTAAACTATTAGATGCTAATGGGTTGGGTTTAGGATGGAATAAAGGAACATAGTGTGAATTAGGGGAAGATAATGGGACAAGACCAAGAGGGCATAATGGAACATAGGGTGAAATAAGAGAGGATAACGAGATGGGAATAGAAGGGGATAATGGAACATAGGATGGACTAGTAGAGATTAATGGGATGGGATAGGATGAGATAAAAAAATATAGCATGAACTATTAGAGGTTAATGGGATGGGATTAGGAGGGAATAATGGAACATAGGGTGAATTAGGAGGTGTTTAGGGTTTGAATATAGTACATGAAGTGGGAACTTGAGGTGTTTAGTAATAATGGAGAAGAGTTTTGGTCAATAATGAGTGGAAGGAAAGGTTTCTTGTAAGATTATTTGTATCTAGGATGAAACGTGGATAAAGATTGTATTATAACATAGGATGGATAAAGGGACAAGACCAAGAAATAATAGAGGGTACAAAAAGATGGGATTAGAAGGGGATAATGAAACATAGGATGGACTAGTAGATATTAGTGGGATGGGCTAGGAGGGGATCATGGAAAATAGGGTGAACTATTAAATATCAATGGGAAGGGATTAGGAAGGAGTAAGGAACATAGGGTGAACTAGGAGAAGATAATGGGACACAATCAAGAGGGGATAATGAAACATAGAATGGACTAGTAGAGATTAATTGGAAGAGCTAGGATGGGATAATAAAACATAAGGTGAACTATTAGAGGTTAATGGGATGCGATTAGGATGGAATAATAGAACATAAGGTGAATTATGTGGTGCCTAAGGTTTGGATATAGGACATGAAGTGGGAGCTCAAGGTGTGTAGTAATAATGTATAAGAGATTTGGTCAATAATGAGTAGAAGGAAAGGTTTCTTGTAAGGATATATGTATAAGATGAAATATGGAGGAAGGTGGTACAATATATAAGGTGTTAAAGACTGGGAAATGTGATATAAAATGGTTAAAATATGTGTGATAATAGGAATGGAAGAATGAGATGGACGTTGAATGGTAAATATATTTAGGATCTCACAAGGCCAAACAAGCATGGCATCCTCTAATAGATATATGGAAAATAAGACATCATGGTAGATTACTTACAACATAATTCATTCACATCACATGTCCTATACTCTTCATGTTTGGTTAAAACGTGTGGTGAGGAGGATGATACAAGTGATAGGTTATGGGATGGTGGAAGGTAAGAGTTAACTTGGTTGAAGGGATGAGGTAGCCTAAAAAATGAGCATGGAAGAAACTATGTGAGACGATTTCCCACTATGATCTACCATCATAAAAATTAGCATGTGTCCATAACATTGTGTACAAGACAAGTGGGTAGAGCTAGTGGCCATAGGGAAACCAAGGGATATCACAAGGGATTATTGGAATCATGGGCACATAGTACTTGTGAATACTAGGAAAGGTGATAACAATAGCCATTTGAGAATAAAGCATGTTCTTTGACTTATTTACCAACTAGCTATAATTAGTAAATAATCAATTATAACCAAAACTATCAATTTTTTAGATTTGTACATGCAAAATTACCAGATATAGCTAACATTGTTTTACAACACCATTAATGAATAAAGGTTACCTGAGTGCACATTGTTTTAGGACATGAATAGCAAGGTGTGGAGCTTGAAGGTCCACCAACAAATTGTTTGGCATCCAAAGCGTTTTATGAGACAATCATTCAAATAACATTCAACTGTTCACATGCAATAATTATTTCTTTAATACTAGTTGTATACCTGTGGACTCAACATCGAAAATAAATAAGGATCTACAAGAATGATGCACATATCATGAACACTCTGATCTTGAATTTTCATCATATTGATTCTACTAATTTAGTTATTATTACATTTCAAAATAGAATTTAATAAACAAAATTAAATGAACTTGTTGAACTTTACTTGAGTATCAATGTCAAATGTTTCATTTAGTAATGCATCTATCATAACCATCTACTCTGCAGCTGATGTAGGCTATGTAGCTGCATCTCCAGCACTTTGATAATCATACGTGCAAAAAGAACCACAAGAGCGACAATGGTGGGGTGGAAATCCAGGCCTAGAAGTCTTGTCCACATCAAGCTCTACTAGAGGCTTTGCACACTATACAATGCTTTGAGTGAGTGAGCTAATCAACTCTAGTGTGTCCACCTCGACACTTTCCTTCACAACGAAAGGAATGAAAACATGCTCCACCATGGGTTTGGCCAAGGGTCTCAGTGCCAATTGTGGATTACATCGTGCACCAAGTCTATCATGTGTGGAACCCCCACCTCTACCCTAAAAGTCTAAAATATCAAAATAGTTTGGCACCTTATTGAGGAAAAACTCACAATAGAGTTTCCTAAAAAAATACTATGGTACCTCATGGTTATTGCATGGAGGTTGGTAAAAAACCATCCACCACCTCTCCCAAAACATTTTTTATTAATTCATAGTGGCACCAATGGATGGGAAACCTCCTGCATGCATGTGATAAAGGTGTGTTGGTTCTCAGGTCTATAAATAGGGCACACAAGTCAACTTTGCTAATTTTTTCTTTTTTCACATCTGCATATGAAAGACCACTAGCATAAAATTGTTTTAGTTCACCCCTCTTATTCAACCAAAAATTTATTTTCTCACTCATTTCTCCTACATATGATACAATTGACTTCAATGATTCGACAATCCCTCTCTTATAAGTGTGGGTTTTAGCATTCTTAGTTAATCTTCTAATTAATTGTTCAATCTCTCTTTAGTTATTTTCAATTTGATTTAAGATATTTTTTTGGGTTCCTTGTGGATGCCTATGAAATGATGGAAGGGTTTGAGGTTGTTCTTGTTCGGGAGGCTCTTCATGAGGGGGTGATTATGAATTGTCAATGTTTTGAGGTGGAGATTCATTCCCTAGAAATCAAAGCAAAGCTTTTTTAGAAAACCTATTTCAATCTACATTCTAATTCAAATTCAAAATAAAAATAGTAGAAATACATACCTCTTCGATCTCTTCGACCTCTTTAATGTCTTGGTGGCATCCTCGTGAAGAATTGCAAGAAAAATTTGATCTCCTTTTGGCGAGTGTGACTTGAGAGAGCAAAAAATGGGAGAAGAAATCACAAGATGCAAGAAAAATGTGTTCAAAAGGGTTGCTTTTTTTAAAAAGTGCTTTTCAATTTGGTAAGTGGCAAATTTGGCACTCGCCAAATGCAAAACAACTTTGGTGTGCGCAAAACGACTACTTTTGGGTTTTTTTTGGTAAAAGTTGCACCTTTTTTGTGTCACAAATTGGTGCATTGACCCATATATAAAAACATTATAAAGAATAGATACATTCAATATTAGTTTCTTTAATTATTGATTATGTGATTTTTGAGTTGTGATGTAGATGTATCTCATGCTACTGAGGAAAAAAACTAATTTACAGGGGGAGAATTGTTATGTGAATTTTTCCCCAAGAGAAGAGGAGAAATATATGAATAACCCTTTGGAATTAAAAAAGGGATAGAAAATAAAGGATATTATGATCCTTTGGTTAAAAGAGATTAATAAAGAATGTGTATAAACACTCTTTAAAAGGAAGAATAATTATTTATTTAAATAATTGTTAAAAGGAAACATTTGTGAAAGGGTGTGATGGTTTGGAAACCACCCCTTAAAATGATATATAAGTCATTCGTGTGAGACTTAGGAAAGACATGGAAGAAGGAAATTCAGGGAGAGAAGAGAAAAAGAAAAGGAATTGGAGAGAGAAACACAAAGGCACAAAATATTGAAGGTTAAGGTCATGGGTGAGCATTTAAACATTTGGAGAAGAGGCACATAATGTGTGTCTGACTTGGGGTACAAGGTACACCCGAGAGTGTCCTAGGTAGGGTTGTGTTTATGCCATAAAGGCATGTTGGTTTTGTGCAAGAACCGGTTCCTCTGGGGGTGTTTGTGCCGAGAAAAGCCTAGACCTATAACCATGCCTTTGAGTGCCCGATAGTAGCCTCTCAAAATATATTTATAGATAAGTATTAGAAACCATTGATTCAACAATATTGGAATTATTTTCAATATGATTAATCTATGCAGAGGTGTTATTCCATTTATTGTGTTCTCACATATTTACAGTTTACATTGATTATTCATATTTATTTTGATAATATTTCTTAACTCCAATTATCTTAATTCTAATATTTATTATATTAAATCCATTGCTATTACTAAAATGAGAATTGGAGAAAAGCAACATCATAGAATGTGCCCTCATGATATGTAGAGAAGTTGTTATAATAATATTGTGGAACTATCATAAAAAAGAATCTCAATTCCTTGATGGTGTCCTCTTGATTCACAAGATGGGACTCACAAAACAAACTTGGAAGATCTATCGAGTACTTGTCACAATGAGCTACCTCTAGAAAATAAATATTATGAACTACTATACTAAATCACTAAAAGATCTTGTTGACCTAAATTTCAACTCTAAATAAATAGGTGATGATGGTAGAATCTTAGTGTATGTCATTAGACTATATTGGTCATCCCATGATGTGTCCACAATAGATACTTGAGTATGAATGACAGTGTTTACAAGATCATCAAGATTAGATTATACAAATAATAATGAGATGTCTTGTAAGAAATCATCTATGTAAAGTGAATCCTTTAAACATGTGTATCTTTTCTAAAGAGAGTTGACATTTTGTTTAGAACAAATATCATGATCAAAGCATTAATAGAGAACTCATGAAAATCCTTGCATGCTTAATGTTATGGGAAAGCATCATGATTATGGGGGGATGATGTGGATTTTCAAACAATTATCAAATGATGGTTCAAAATTATTATAAGGACACTCAGTGTTCCTAATGTGATGTCTCAAATTTATAGGAACAATATGATAAATTACTCTATAAATTATATCATTATCACCACCTAATTCATACTTTTTCTTAAAACCTCTTAGTTCATTTATCATGCCTCAAAGAGTGAGTATTATATCCATTTGCATGTTATGATTCTTGATCATGTTCTAAAATAGAAGTGATGGTTTCATCAAGTCAATTTTATAACTTAAGATTGAAATTGGACAACAAGAACCATGATGGAACCATAAAAAATAGTCAAACATAGGATCCCCTTAGCATTTAACACAATACATGATAAAAAGAGAATTCCCCCAAAATAACTCAATTAAGAAATCCCCCAACATAAATTATAATTACACTTTATATTTAGTGTTTTTATAATCACTACTTGCAAGTATTACAAAGTGGGATTCACTTAATGGTTCATAAATGCCAAAAAGAACCTACAATATGAAATTATAGATTGAGGGAGAGTAAAAAATAACCAAAAAATCTATTTCTTAGAGTTAATTTTTTTTCACATTATCAAAAAAATGATGCTTAAAATGGAGCCCACATGAGCCTAAGAAAGCCTCAAAATTATGTAAAATGATAATTGTTCAACAGTGCCTATGACAATCTATAATTTGTGGAAAATTTGTGCATCAAAATAGGAAAGTACCTACATCACCACAAAGTATGTTAAAAAAATCCAAAAAAATAATAAAAAAATGAAACTTGCATGCTCAAGATAACACAAAATCAAGAATAAGGTGTTAGATCTCAATTGCACAACCTCCTCCACAAGTTAATTTTAGTAGTCTTGCTAAATTTAGAAAAAACCTCCAATTTTGATGAAAAATAACCAACTTTAGTAGTTCTACCAAAATTATGACAAGTTTAGAAGACCATTAAATAACTTTGGAGCGGCTCTAGATTAGGGGAATTTCTAGAAAATAGTAGAATCTTGAAAATTTCCACCAAAATTATTGCTAAATAGTAGCTACACTAAAAATAATAGAATTGTAGTCAAATAACATTTGATAAGTGTATGAAGAGGTTTTAAGGGGTTCAAATATTTGCAAATACCACTTAGACTAATAGAACTATAGTTTGTAGCTTTATAAAGGTTTCAAGTGTATAAAGAAAGGTTGCATGCCTTAGTTCAAAGGAACCACAACTTATACATGTTTCCTATCATAGTAGAAAAATAATAAAATATGATCATTGACAAAATTAGGGGGGCCATGTATATATATATATATATACACTCATATATATATAGATGTATATATAGATATATGTGTATATATATGTATATATGTACATATCTATTTATATATATACATATATACATACATATACATATATACATACATATACATATATGTGTATATAAATACATATATATACATATATGCATACATGCATCCATATATCTATATATGTATATGTATATGTATATATATACATATATATGTGTGAGAGAATAATAATAAGTAATAAGATACTTGTGTGTGTTGAAAAATAATAAGTAATCTTTTCAAACATATAATAAAGTAATTGTGCATACATAATAATTACACAAACAATGGATCTTACTACACAAGTAAGAAATCTCCAAGGCGTCAAGGAATATTTTGCAAGAGGATACAAAATTTTCTTAGGGGACTAGGATAAACTACTTCAATTTTAATGATTTGATGGGAATTTATAGGGTTTTTGGCCTTTTGGACATGTGATGGTAGGGTCATATTTGACCCAAAAAGCTCTAAAATATGAGCAATCTATGGATGCCTAGTAGAAAACCCCTTGCTTAAACCATTATAGATCTCACCACTATAACCAAATCTAAGATCAAATGAAGGGAAAAATAACACATTTATAACATTTGAACACCAAAGGAACCTATAAATATAATGATGTCAATTCACCCAATAAACAACCCTCTAAAATCTAATCTCCTTTTAAAATTTTCAAGTTCTTTATATCATCCAAGGATGTAAAAATAGAACATACTAAATTTTCAAGAAACCACAAGATATACAATCACAAATCTTCTTAAGAAGACCATCTCTAGATAATATAAGGCTTGATAATATGTAAGTTTTGGCCACGAAGATAGCCAAAATCAACAAATCCTGATATATTATTAAAAACCCAAGAGATTGATATGACAATAATAATATTCTACACAAGCTATAGGTTGGTGCAACTATAGGGAGAGTATCAATCTCTTGGGTTTTTTATAATGTAATGTGCAAATATACAAGCTGAAATATTAGAGATAATAGATTGCTTATATGAGAGCAAGAAGTGGTATATATAGGAAACATCACCAAGAGATGTGAATTTACAACCAATATTGGGTATTAGAAGATGTAGGCACATGTATAGTACATCTCCACCAAACAAGAAAATTACAATTCATGTGTACAACCTACTAGAGAAAATACATATTGAAGTAAACTTATCCTATCTTTGGTATATATGTTGCAATAAAATAATTAGCTAAATATAGGAAGATAAAATACGCACCAACAATTTTCTTAATATTAGAGCATTGACATTATAAATATCTATTTGAGACACAACACATCCCTTGATATTACTAACCATGGAAAATTCAAGCTCACATTTAGAGATGAAATTACCAAGTGCCTTTCTAGAATTCTACACACTCGTAGTTGGTGAGGAATCAATTTTTGGTATGAGGTGTCTCAACCCTGCAATCTCAATGTTCATGTCTTAATATTTTGTATGCATTTCTATTTTATATTTTGTTCCTTTTGCCTCCACTTGGGAAGTTGGCATCTCATTTTAGAGTGGCATGATTTTTTCCCTCACATGAGGATATAGACATCCCACTTTAGTATTATCTTATTTGAACATGTGTCGACATCTTGGGAGGTGTGTAAGATCATCTTAAGTAGCCTTCATGAGGGTTACATATTGGGATCTTATAATGTGTAACAATGTGTAAGAGGGAGGGTATATTGGAATCTTGACCAACCTTATGACAATGTTGGATGCTTTTTATGAAGCATCTAATGCATGAAAAAATAAGGATAAAGTAGATGTCCAAGTTTGGGTAGTCAAATATTCTATGTTACAAATTTGTGGCAAAGTAAGGAATATGTTATTAATAGCTTAGGGAATTTTTTACCAAGGGAGGCATTGAAATGTCTAGCCAATTTGGGTGACATACCTCTCTTGGTCTTGTAAATAGTTTCTAAAACCATTGCATGGTTTCATGTTGCAATTCTTTTATAATTGGAGCTTGATATAGAAGGTTGGAAAAGTTATTTTGTAGGTTGTAGTAGTAACAAAGTGCTACATAAATTTAGATAGAGTAGTTGGAATAGTGTAACTAATTTGAAGGATTAAATAAAGGCTTTGAATCTCTCTAGGCGTGGATTTTTTCCCATAATATTTTCTCAACATAAATATTGTGTTATGGTTTGCATGCATTTTATTTTTATTTCCACTTTTGTTTATGATTTATCATAATTAATTAACTTGGATTCTTTAAGTTTTCAACATAATGTTACTATTAGTAACATACTACTTCTACATTTAGTATCAAATCCACAATTGGATTGATTAGAGAGAGGGACACCTTTTTTTGATTGTGTGATTTGGTTTTTTACAATAGTCGGAGTGTGTTGTGTTTGTTTACAATTTTAGATTCAAGGCAACAAAATATCATGGCTATCTCATCTTGGTTAGAGATTGATAAGTTAAACGATAAAATGTTTGAGCTTTGGAAGCTAAATATGGAAGATATCTTAGAATAAAGGAATCAATGGGTTTCATATAAAATGAGAAGAAAATAAATTTCTTATAAGATGAGGAAAGGGTAAATGTAGATAAAAAGCACATGGCACTATTCATCTGTGTTTATTTTATTCCATTTTACTAAATTTTTCTAGTGAGACTAATACATATAAGTTGTGCAATGGAATAGGAGAGATATATAAAACTAATAGTACCATTAATAAGTTATTTCCAAAAAATAATTTGTATTCATACAAGAGAAAGGATGGGGACTTAGTTACAAAACATTTGAATGGTTTTAATCTAATCTTTGATCAATTAGTATTAGTTGATGTGGAAATAGAGGAAGAGAATATTTGTTTTGTTATGTTCATTGCTTGAACCTTGGGATAATCTAATACTTGCAATTATTGGATCTTTAAGAAATCCAAAGTATGATGTCCTTGTTGCCACCTTGACCATAGAAGGAATGAAGAGAAAGACTTTGGTATAGTCTAAGAATGCATTGTATATGTGGATATATAAAGAGAGAGGTAAGGACAAGAATAAGAGTGATAAGGATTTATTTAAGTCCAATGGAAGTTCTAAGACATCTAGTAAGAAAAGATTGAGGTTTTGGAACTATGGGAAATGGGGGCATCTCAGAAAGGAATGTAAGAATAAGATGAAAAATAATGATGATTCCTCTATGGATAAATCCTTTGATGATGAAGCTATTGAATCTTTTATTATTTTTCATATCATAACTTCAAATGAATCTTGGTTGATAAATTCAAGTACATCCTACCACATGACTCCTCACAAGGAGTGGTTTTCAACATATTCAGCTTATGATGGTGGATAATTTTTCCTTGGAGATAATAACACATGGGGGGTGGAAACTATTAGAGATGTATTATATATTCCTAGTGTAACAACCAAATTACTCTACTTAAATAAAATTTCAAAAATTATAAAATTTAACATTAAAATACAATTAAAACTTACATCTCAGTGAATAGAAATAAATTTAAAGAGTTAATTAACTAAATTAAATAACTAATATTAAAATAATTTTAAATAAGTATTTAAATAAATAATAAAATTGATAAACACGGATAGATAGTGTGAATTTTGTATAAGGTGAAGATTTTTTATGATGTAATTACTTTTATCTAAGGATTTTTTGAATGATGGGTGTGCAACTTGTTAAAATTGATCTCTATTCTAGTATAAAAATTGGCTTGTTGTATTCATAAAATACAATCCTCCTACCTTGTTAGATATTCCTCTAATAGTTAATATCTAGAGTATGGGGTACATAATATATTCAAGAAAATTTGAACTATGGTTTATCCGTATTTTTAAGAGCATGTGACCAAGCTTCTCAATAATTTGAAAGAACTAGTTTAATAAATCAAGGGATTTATCTTCCTTTTTATACTAATATTGACTATAGAATGAGATAGTACTTAATTTTTATTAGTTAGTATATTTCATTAAGTAACAATGACATGAAAAGTTGATGTCCCTTTTCTAGTCCATTCCAACATCCATGGAAGCCCCCAACTTTTTTTGAGAGCATCAACTTTATTAGAAAGGTATTTTGACAGTGAGAAAGAGTTCCTAGAGCCGAGATGAATACAATGGTACTCTTAGTGTGCAAATCCAACATTCTAGGAGCACTCCACACTTATTGGAAATGTTGGTCATCTTAGGAGAGTGCCAAGTTGGATATCTTATTCACTTAAGGTATTTGTGGTGTGGTCATAATTCATTTATTAGACTATTTTAATGTTTTTGTAACTTTGGTGGTTAGGAGAAAAATAATCAAATATCTCAGTTATCATAAAGTGGAAAATTAGAAGACAACTTATATTTTTAAACAAAGGTTGTTATATAGAGACATAAATAGACTTATCTTTTGGCTCAAATGTAAAGTTGAATTAAAAAGCCACTTTAGTGGGAAACTAAAAGGTTATGAAAATAATATTTTATCATATTTAGAAAAGGTATATAAAGAAGAGAATTGAGGAGGAAAATTTGTTCCTAGCATTTTCATTTTACAAACCCTAGTTTGAAGAGGTGAGCAATTGTTTATCATTAACCATAGGATTGAAACCCTATGGTGAAATTGGTTTTGAGTAAAAAAAACCCTCCTATCAAGTTCTTGATGGATTCATTCAAGATTCATATATGGGATAAATATTGGAGATTATGAAGATACATCAAAAGGTTTTGTAGATCAAATAAATATTTGATATCAATGTATTATCTAAGTATTATTAATTTATAAATTTTAGTTGTGTAATTTAGAAAATACCTAAAAAAAATTAGATGAACTAAAATGAGAATTTATGGGGAGAAAAAATGAACCCTTAAATGGGTCAAAACCCAATTACACATAGTTGCACCCCTTATGGATTGGAGAAACTATCATAACACTTTAGGAAAGGGTGTGGGATTATTTTAGATTAATCCATAGATGTTGTAAAGGGTTTGATGAAATCAAACTAGTTACAAACCCCTTGATTCTTGGAAAAAGGTTAAAGGGTGGTCATGACATCTTATGAGGTGACATATAGATGTTGAGGGTGGTAATCAACTCTTGAGGGATAGTGTAGTAATCTTTGTAAATTATTTGAATATTAAAACATATTTCATTGTCCATCACAACTTGTTTGGTGACCTAGGAAATATTGAAGGGGATGTGAAAGGTAAGAAGTCAATGCAACCATAAATTCCAGTTGTGTTCATTGAAATATAAAAATATAAATTACTAGTGATATCAATTGAATGTTAGATGTAAGGATGTTATAGGAGTCACTGCAATATTTAAGAAGTTTAAAAAAAAAGGATAAAATTTCAATTTCCTCTTAGTAGTCAATGCCCTTTAAAACTAGTTTAAAACATTTTTTGATTACAATGATCAAACAACACACACACATAAAGGTTTATAATGGCACTAAAGGGTTAGGTAGAATTGGTAAAGAAAGTGAATTTTGTGGGTTTGTAGTGGTATTCATTGGCTTTTGTGGTCTTCTCTACCAATTCTAAGGTTAGATTTGCTTTAAAATTTATTAGTAAATGGTATAATTTGAATGTATTGTGATGTATGAATATTGTGATAAAATATCTCTTGAATGGAAATACATATATGTTATTTCTATTTGGATTATACAATTAACATTTCATTAATCACTTGCATAAATGCACCAATAAATGAGTATTTCATTGTGGACATTTTTTATAAGGATAACTAGAGGGGGTAGCTCCATTTTATTAATACAACAAAAAAAATTGCAATTGCTCTTTTGAGAATGCTTTCAATAAAACAATGGTTCCCAATATATCAGTGTAGCCTACACCTTCAGTTAGCTTCATTGCTCATACAAGTTGTGTAGGGGAGAGGAAGTTCCTCTTCTTACTCACAAAGTTTAAAGAGGCTTTCACATTCTTGATATTCATTCCCTCTTTGAATAGGTGCATCACCTTAGCTATGATAGTCTTTTTTTCCTGGCCGCTTTAGCATCAAATAAGCTAGCTATTAGGCCTATCATAGGTGAATATGGAATGCCAACAATCATGATGTTTGCTTGTGGTCTCAGTGTTGGGGTGATGTGTTTAGCTATAACTTCCACTTACATCTTCCACCCAGTTGCATACATCATATTAATAAAGAAATTCCCATTTACCTCTATATCATGGATATGACATTCCCTCCACTAATCTGCTCCAATCATATTTTGAATCGTGTGGACCAACTCATCTTCTTGGGTGTTGAAGAGTCTCCTTATTTTCTTCTTTGGGATTTATTTTTACAAGCATATATTATCTTAGTAAGTGATGCCATGGTGTTTTTTATTATCTACTCATCCCCTTGACCCATTATTTATGCTATAATTATGTGTTTATATGTTTATGTGTATCAATCATTGTGATGGTGTCCTGATCCCATCGGTTTAGAATTCCATCCTTTGTAATTCAAAGATTTTTTTTCCCTTGACTGCACCTAAATGCCTTATTCCATTTTACTTTTGGATAAAGAGAATGTAAATCAATTTTATTTATGTTCTTCTTGAATCCATCTTTTTATTTCCTCAACTCTCAATATGCAATGGATATTAGTACCATGCTAACAACTAGGTAGTCTTAAATTACCACATATTGTGCTTGACATTTACATTAAATTGTCCTTCCCATCAAATTCAACCACCAATATTTGTGTTAAACCATCCAATTCCAAGTGGGAATATGCAATATGAACACTATCTTGCTCTTATATTCCATAATTTTCTAAGAAGTTTGTTGCTTTGTTGGATTCTCTCAAAATTTGAATGAATGGGAAGTCCTTCAATTTTTCCAATTTTTTTTATTGCATCCACTCAGTCTTACAATTTCTAAATTTTAACCATTTTATGTTTGACTATGTTAAGGCATACTTGTGAATATCCCTCAATTTCTATTATTCTTATTCCATTTCCTACACATAGATCCAACCCAACAACTATTATTTCCATTCTGCTTCGTTGTTTATCCCATCCTTAATTTTTTGGAGAGGGCCCATATCAACTTACCTTCTTCATTCCTAATTATGCACTCAACCCCTGAAGCCCTTAGATTACCTTTTGAGGCTCCATCAATATTGAGTTTCAATTGTCCAGGGGAATAATCCATTTTTCCTTTGTTCTTTTATCTTGTGTGTTTATGGGGGGGACCACCATTATGAGGATATTTTGGTCCTTTCCAATCTTTCATAATCTTGTCATCCCATGATTTGAAATTATGTTTATTCTTCTTATGCACTCTTGTATTAAATTTCTTTGTGATGCTTACTTCTACCTTCCATATGACCTATTTTTTGTTGTTTTCCTCCCCACAAAAAAGTATTTATTCCTCTCCTTCCAAATCTACCACATGAGTATTGGTGGACTAGCTATCCTTAAGCTCGACGATACATCGTTGGTGTTCAGTCTTGGCCAAATTTGGAAGACTGCTCAAATCTCATCTTATCTTGCATCATTCCAATATATTTTCATCTACAACTAGTCCAAACATTTCCAAGAAAACTCACAATTTAAAAGTAAATGATCTATCATTTCCTTATTTTTTTCACATTTAGCACCAACTAGGATGTACAATTCCTACAGTATGAAATATACCTCCTCTCAATATCCTTTTATGTAGTGCAGTCTAGGTGAAAGCCTCAACTTTAGGCAACACCATATGACTCCAACACAAGTCATAGGGGCAACTGGGGTTGTTCTGCGTTTCTTTCTATATCCGGTAACCCATCTTAACCATGTAATTCCTAGTTTCTTCTCTACACTGTTTAATTTTATATGGGTAAGGATTCAATGCTATCATTTTCCTATTTAGTTCTCACATGAGTGTTGTCTTGGTTTGTGCATTCAAACTCAAGTATTATATTTCTTTCCATTCCTATCTTGATCCAATTTGTATCTACTCTTTTTAGATGTTTTGTGACCTTCCTTTCTCTCCATTCCTCCATGAGTGCTTTACAATCTCTTAATTCCTCCATTTTGATCACTGATAGGTAGTCATTCCATGAAAAGAATCAACTATTGGAAATATTGTCATTAATGTCAAAGGCGTATAAGAGATTGTTGGAATTTTTCATTGATGGCATAGTGAACAGATGAGATAGTTAGATGGAATCATGGATGTCAAACAGTTTGGCCAAAGGTCACTAATTGTTACTCAAGCATGCTATACTAAAGGGGATAAAATCTATATTAAACCACCATTAATGATGCCTAAGACTATGAAATGTATCCTATTAAACACCTTTATTAAGATGTGTGAAGATATCAACAATTGGTAGTGCTTAAACTCCTTGTCAATGCTAGTTGACCTGTTCATATCAATGCCTTCATCATATACAACACAAAGTTCCTATGTTGGCTGAATTCATGATTATTTACAAAGGCCAAGTAATATATATAAGGTTAGCATTGAAATAAAATAAATATTTAATTTAGATTTGATCAAACCAAGACAAAGACAATCGTATATATTTATAAAGTGAAATTCCCAAGATGTATAACTAATGATTTAATAAAAGGTAGGAAATTTAATATGGCAGAGATTATAATATTTAAGAGGCATAGAAGATTGAGAATAAGATAAAGTCATATAAGGAAAAAATTAAATAAGACAAAAAAGGAGAAGTTTTAGAAGGCAACAGTCTCATAAAGAAATGACAAAAAAGTCTTTAAAGTACAATTATATTAGTTAAAAAAGCTAGAAATTAAACATTTGAAAATGTGAGATTCTAATCACAAAAGGACAATGATTAAAGTAAAGCAACGATTAGTTTGAATGATTAAAAAATCTATAAGGAAACAATGAATGCATCCATTATGAAAGGATTCCTTTTTTAATAGAGAAGATATAAAAAGGAATAAAATATTGTGGAGAAGGTGTGTGAGTAGTAAATATAAAATCATACAATCACTAACAAATTTAAGGCATGGTCATTTACAATATAGAGAAGATCAATTACAGTAGATATATGAATATATTATGAACAATGTTTGAAAGGAGGAATAGGTAGATTTAAAAGAGGAAGAACATACAAATTTGAAGGAGTATAAGTGGATAATGAAACATCATTTATAATGAAGATTGTATGAGGATATTGTAATCAATTTTATGATAGATTTATGACAAATTGATGGAGAGAAGATCATGTAATTTTGAAAGAAAAATTTATGGTAGATTGGTAAAGAGAAGTATATGTAAATTTTAAGGAGATGCATGTAGAGGTATATGTAAATTTAAGAAGGAAGATATTTGAGAATAATTGCATTGAATTTGTAAAAAATATATCATCATCGAGAAGATCTTTATGAAGGAATAGAAAGAGTTTGTCATTCATTATAAGAGTTTATCATCCATTGAAGAAGCATAAAATTTAAGAAGAATAAGAGAAGGGTTGTGAAGATTTTGTGAAGATATTATATGTATATCATTTGTTGAAAAAGAAATTAAAGAAGGGGAAATTCTTTTTCTACTTTGGAGGTTGGTGCATCTAGTAGGTTGGTGCCTACAAATTTGTAGAAAGAAGTTTGTAAAAGAGAATTATATAAAAGCAATATTTTGTCATGGTTTTCTCCTATAAGGGTTTCCACATAGTGTTTTTGTGTTCTTAATTTTCAAGATATTGCATGGTTATTATTGTTATGATTGATTAAGTTTAAATTGCTAAAAACTTGTATTATACCAATTCACCCCCTCTCAATATAATTGTGTGCTCATCATTAATGCACATCTTTGCAGTTAGTCCATCATTGATTTTCTAGGTTAAATGGTCTATAATCAACAGTCAACATTCCCATATAGACTTCCATATGTGAGAGCCAGGAACTCTGTTTTCTATTGTTAATTTTCTATTTGGGTCCTCTGAATCCAAGTACTTTCTTTGGAGTATTTTGCACCATAATTACTCTAGGTTTGAGTGCATTTTTCATACTATTTTAGCTCCCAAAGATTTATTTTGTGCATCTGAGTCCCTTATTCCTGTACCACCACATGTCTTGTCTTTCCTCACCATGTACCAGTTGATGAGTGGTATGTGCTTAGTCTCATTTGATCCTTCCCACATGAACCTTTTCATAATTCCATTAAGATTTTGTTCCACTTTCTTGGTTAAGTGTATACATGGCATATTGTAAATTGGAATTGCAATAAGGACTAATTTGATCATTAAAATCCTTCTCAAGAGTGTGATCCATCCCCATTTCCATATTTGTGATTTTTCTTGGATGCATCCATCATATTGTTCCATAGGTTTGTTCTTCCTTCCCCACTAAAAAGTGGGACCTCGAGGTATTTGATTGGGATTTTCCCTATGCTGAATCCCAATATCCTCGCTAACCTATGTTGCTTTTTTTTCTTGTGTTGAAGAGGAAAACCGTTGATTTGTCCACATTTATTAATTTTCCTAAGACAACAAAGTAGAGGTTGAGCATATCTTTTATTGTGTTTTCCTCTTCCACAATGGAATCCCCATATAAGATAGTATCCTCTATGAATTATTGGTACATGAATCTCTTAAAATTCTTTACAACATTGATTCCCCTCTATACTCCAACTACATGTTTGTGCATAATCAATTTTCTCAAGGCTTTAACCATTATAATAGACAAGAATGAGGACAACGGGTCCCCCTGTCGTAATCCTCCTAAGCTCTCAAAGAAATTCCATGGAGAGTCATTTATCAAGACAAAAAATTGCATAGTTGAGATGCATCTATATATCCACTCTAGCCATTGTTTGCCAAATACAAATTTCCTCATGATTTGCATTAAGAAATGCCAACTTACCTTATCGTAAGCTTTGCTTATATTGAGCTTCAATGTCATTAATTTTTGCCTCATGTTTTTTAGTGATTGTATTGCTTCATTTGTAATAATGATTCCTTTCATTATGTCCCTTTTGGGGTTAAAGCCACTTTGTTTTAGTGATATGATTTTGGGTAGAATTTTTTTCAATTGTTTTGTCATTGTCTTAGCTATGATATTGTATATTATGTTGCATAATGATCTTAGTCTAAAATTTGTGAAAGATTTGAATTCTTTCTTCTTTGGGATGAGATCTATTAGTGTGTTTATGTTTAGATCATGAATTTATTTTTCTTCCTAATCTCCTCCAACAACTCCAAAATGTCACTTCCAATGAAATGGCAATATTTTTGGAAGAAAATGTTTGGGAAGTCATTTTTCCCTTGTACTTTATCTGGGTGGAGGGAAAAAGTGGATTTTCTCACTTCCTCAATCATGAAAGGTCCCATTAACATTATATTCTCCTCCCATGTGATTAGTGGAGGAATGTCTCCAATCAATGCTTCAATGTTTTACATATCCACCACATCCTCCGATGCTAACAAAATTTTGAAGAATTTTATGGTTTTGTTTTGGATGGCTTGGTTTGTTTGTACTTTAACATCTTCAACTGTCTTGGTTTCAACTATCTGATTTTGTACCCTTCTTGCTTCACTGAATCGTGGAAAAATTTAGTGTTCAAATTGCCCTTGGTGAGCCATATTTCCCTATATTTTCTCTTCCAATAAATTTCTTCCCTCACTTATACTTTTGCATGTTCTGCAAGGAGTGTTTTTTCTTTTGAGAAGTTCACGTTAAATATGCCATACTATATAACTCTTTGATTTAGCACCTGTAGTTCCTAATTAATCCTCTCATTTTTTGAAAAGATGTTTTTAAAAGTTGTTATGTTCCATATTTTGAGATTCTCCTTTATATACCTTAATTTCTTTGTGAACATGAAGTTTGTTGTTCCATTCTTCATTAGGGAATTCACCCACCATTCTTTGAGAAATTTTGTTAGTTTATTTCTTTAAAATTGCATCCTTTTGAACTTAAAGCATCCTTTAATGGGAAAATGTTTATGTTAATTGTTAGTTCCATTGAATAATGGTTGTACCTTGCATACGAGAGGAGGGTAGCATCCCACAATGTCAATGAATTCAACCAATTTGTAGATAAGATGGATCTTTCTAGTCTTTCAAAGATGTTTGAGAAGTCTAATCTCCTGTTCATCCAAGTGTAGACTTTGTTTCTTGTTTCCATGTCTATCAATCCATTCTTTGATAAAAATATTTTGAAGTCTTTTTGTGCTCCACTTTCTTGTGTAAGACCCTTGTTCTTGTCTTGAAAACTTGGAATGGTGTTGAAATAACCACCAATGATCAATTTGTCCTTTTTTTTGGCATTCATTTAGTAACCTCATCCCATAGTCTATATTTTTCCTTTGTTTTTGTGGGCCCATATACATTAAAAGTAAAAAATTCTAGATTTAAAAAATTACATCTTATCTTGCCTAAGATCCAATTTGTTATTGCTTGGCATATTTATACAGTTACTTTCCTTGGATTCCATATTATTACTAGTCCCCCTGCACTTCCCACTACTTTAATGTAGGTACTATTCCATCCTTTGCAATGCATTATAAACTAAGACACTTCTTTTTCTTTTATTTTCATTTCCTACAATAGAATTATGTTTACCAACATTGTTCTGATATGGTTCTTGGTCATACACTATTTGTTAGGGGCATTGAGACCCATAACATTCCATGTAGTTGTCTTCATGGCTCTATAATGGAGGGACTCCTCTCTTAGATCTCAACAAGTACTCATTTATTTTGTGTAGTCATTTCTCCTTTGCCAATTCCTCTCTCTTCTACTTGTTGTTAACTAGTCTTCCTCCCTTTCTTCTTCCTTGTCACCATATTCAGTTTGAGGATTTTCACCATCAATGGAATTATACTCTTTGGATCCACAATATCCAATTTATCCTCCTCTAATTCCTAATTCTCTGTCCACTTCTCCTCCTCAAATCCCTTTAATTTTGATTTATTTTCCTTTTCTTCAGAATCCTTCTCATCAACTTATGGTTTCATTTTTTAGGATTCCACTTTTTTCCAAATGATTAGGCTCATTTATTAGTATCCCATGTCCTAATTCTTCTACCTTGGTACCTTTTGTTAGCTTGGGCCTCCATTCTTGTCTCATTGGTGGGGCTTCTTGGGCTCTCTATCAATATTATGTTTTAAAGTGGTTCCTTCACTTACATTTCAAACAATAAAAATTATTTGCTTCCTCTTCTACTTGTTGTTTTTGAACTCCAGCCCATGTACGAATGTTGATCAATCATAGGATATCCTGAATTGCAATAAAATGTATTCATGCATAAATTAGGGTTTCACCATTCCATAGATCCATTTTTAGGGTTCTCTCAATTGAATCCCCAATTCTAGTAAGGCATTCCCTAGACCAGTACTCAAAGGGAAAGTTGTATAGTCTAATCCAAGCAAGTCCATCCTCAAGGTTTGTATTTGTGGGGTCAAAATTTGGCCTCCATTTTTGCAAATAGAGGTAAGAATTGTCATACTTTCATTCCTTGCATTCTAGGATTTGCTTTTTGTCTTGCTTTGTCACAAATACCACCATGAAAAAACCCTTTTGGCATAAATCTTACCATTGGTCCTTGCTTCTAGCGTTCTTTGATCTAGTTTTGAATTTCATTCCTTAGAAATTTGCAGCCCAAGAATCTTCTGATCATAGTGCTTCTCTCTAACTCCAACAAATCTCCATGCACGGTTGTTAAAACATTGAAATCTCCTTTTCTATGCTAGAATTCTCCTCAATTTCACAATCTCTTGCATCCTTCCCACCTACTTTGCCTTTTTTTTTTCTCTATTGCCATTTTTTTATTTTTTTATTTTTCATTGTGGTCATTTTATCAAGCACATTAAAATATAAAAAAATAGTTTTCCACTTTGCATATTTGTAGTCTTGACTAAATACCTGAGTTAACAACAGCCGAATTGGGCTATCTTGTCTACTATGAAACAAATAAATAAATAGCCAATTCAGGATATTTTTTCCATTGGGATTACTTTTCCATATAGGATGGTTAATAAATCTTGGTCATTTCAAACCAATACTTTATCTAATACAAGATAGACAACTTAGTTAGCCATATGGGATTATAAGGAAAGGAAATATAAATAGTTAAGCTCAATCCAAAGTGTTGGATCATTAGGACAAATTGAGTCTTTTGTCACTAATTAAAAAAGCACAACATGCCCAACATACTATATTGAGGCTTTTTTCAAAACTATAAGTATCATGTACCCTTAGGCTTTTGGGCTACCAACCAAGTAAAAGATAAATCCACTCCAAGTATTCTTTTGAGTAAAATTGACTATCATAATTTTATTCTTATAACCAATTAAATTCAAAATTTTGTCTTTAGGAATAGTTAACAAAGCCTCATAAGGTCCTCTATATCTAAGTACTTGAATTATTCTTCATTTCCCAAACTACCTACATACCTTATCCATGAGATCAAGATATGAGAGAACCAAGGGTGTGAAATGTGTAGTTCTATTTAAAATTACGTTTATACAATTGTATGAATGGGTACACAATCTTTTCTAGGGTCTAATTTCCCTAGACAATTATTTGTTAGCTATCACCCACTTAAGTGAAATAGAAATAGAAACCTAGATAAAATCTACATGCAAACACTTAGAAGTAGGTGCTTTATATTAAGTTTTAATTGGAAGGATTATTAATTTTTTCTTTCTTATTATTGTATCTTGGTTATTATTTATTTATTTATTCCTCTTTGGAAACTAGTAACATCCTCTCTATATTTAAAAAAAATATTTTTGAATCATTTTTTTGGGCAAAAGGCTAGTAGCCTATATATTATATTGATAATCATAATAGATAATTACAAAATTTCCATAGGAGCCAAAGACTGCAGTAGCTAAGTTTTATAAACTGGAAAATTCTCATGGAAACATTTTCTTCTACCCATCTATCCATCAAAATTACATCCAAACCCATAATTTGTACCCCCATACAATATTCACTACTACCTATAGTTTCATAACCCTATACATTAAACACTACCACTGTAGATTTTGTATTCATATTTAGTAAACACTGCCAGCTGAAATAAAAACATTGCAACCATGAAGATACTAACTTCCCCTGCAAGAGCATTGAACAAAATTCTCACCTTGATCCTCCTGCCCTGCTATTTGAACTTGGTTTTCCAAGAGAGATTTTAAATGCACCGTTATGTTTATGTCTGGCAATTGCCTGTTTTCCCTTACGGCTCTTTGGATTGGTGGTGCAGAACTTACTTGGAGACCTTGCGAGCAGTCATGTGTCATGATAATGGAGATGGCATGAATTTTTTTCTTAAATTTAGTAACTTCATCCCTTTCGAACTCAAAATGGTTCCTATTGAGTGCTATATATAGGTAAATAGAAGAATCTTTGAGTAAAGATAGATTCATGCCTTCATAAGCATCCACATACCTTTTTTTATGCAGTATGTAGTGTCTTGGAAAAAGACCACTTTCGTTGCTATGGACTGAACTGAATTGAAATTTTGAACCAAATCCAACACATTGGAAATGAAAATCAAAAGGAGATTGGTCGAAAAAATTAGTCACTGAGACTTAGTATGCAGTATTTCCTCCCCTATAACTGACTTGACACAACTGAGAATGGTGGGGAAATTTACCTTGAAAACATGTTGAAGGTGTTCTTTCCCTATGCACCCTGAAAAGGGCAGCTCCCATGGGCGAACAACAACTGGGGCTCTATAATTCGTTGGGTGATATTCCATTTTCTAGACCTATGTTGAGCAATGAATTTACTGAGACCTTGTAAGTTGTTGCAACGACACAAACTAGACACATCGATCGCTTTCCCACCAAATCCATGAACCTTGTAGCTTGCTGCAATGACACGAACCAAACCCATCATCCACCTTCCCACAAAATTCATGACACTTGCAATTCAATTTACTTCTCCATAAACCTTGATTAACAACTCTTGTGCTCTGCTAAATGCCAATTTAAAGAGAAATTCCTTGAGACCACATTCCCCAAATTGGCCTTGAAAATGAAAATTTGAAGGATGGCACACTTCAAATCTTTTCCACATCCAAGAATCTGGGGATTAAATTATTTTCATATTAATGGGTTACTACCGTGGTTCTACTGTATTGACAACTCATGCTTTAAACATATCATCGAATGATGATGAAATGTATATAGCACCTATGCCTGTATTCACCCAAGCAAAAGTTAAATTATAAAATTGTGACTGCTGGCAGGATTTGGAGCCCCCTGAAAACATCTCTTAACAACACCTTTCCCATGCATGCCACATTAGTATACTTTCTGCTTTGGCATCAATCTATGATTTTTAGCACATGTTTGGCTTGTATTTGGCCGTCTCCTTTTTTCCTCTTTTTTTAAAACCTTTAACAACATATTCTCGTATGAATCCATCTTAATTGCAATTCCTAAAGAGTCACTTTGGCTACATTACAGAATTAAAACTTATTTGATTCTAATGCTTCTTGCAAAGCAATTTTTGCTAGCTATGGGTATGTTTGTATTTGATGAGCATCATTTACCAATGTTAATTCATGTGAATCACAACCCATGTTTGCTAAGCAATCTGCCAACCTGTTACCTTCGCGATGCATATCTGAAATTAGAAAAGTTTGACACTTATCTAACATAGACCAAACTTTCTGCAAAATATAGCTTAGGTTTGATTTCTTTGTTTTCCTCTCTTTGCAAGCATTAACAATTACTAAGGAATCCCCTTCAACATGGATTCTTGTAATTCCAAGCTTCAACCCTAGCTCCAACCCTAGAAGAACTACTTTTTCTTTTGCTTTTGCAATGTTATTAGTACCTTTTGGAAGATGGAATGAACTCATTGCTATTACCTTCCCAAATGAATCTCTTATGCAAATGCTTGCACCCAATTTTCCTAGGTTTCCCCTTGAGGCTCCATCAAAATTAGGCTTTGCAAATTCTTCTTGGGGAGCCTTCCATCTAATTTCGCTTCTATCCACCTTTTTGTTAATACTTTTGTTAGGCTTCCATCAAAAGGAAATGTTATGCTCTTCTAGTTCTTCAGAATAGAATCATCCGACAAACTTGTAAAAATGGAGTTGATGCTTTTGTGTTTTTGGACATTTGAATTAACAACTTCAGATATTGTCGTTTCAATCTTTGCATTTGTGACCTCAATTAAAGATGTAATTTTCTTGAAGATGCACATATATCGCTCCCACCAAATGTTCCATATTACTAATGTAGGAACAAATTACCATATACAAGCAAAAAAGGAAGATTTATATAGAATTGGAAAAATTTGAAACAACTCCCAAATTGTATTTGGTAGTGGAGTAAACATATTTAATTTATTCTTAACAAAATCCCAACATTGTTGTGCGAAAATGCACTGAATGAGTAGGTCATCTGCATTCTCTAACACTTCTTCACATAATGGACATTTGAAAGGATCCACTATTTTCAATTTTGTTAGCCGATCACTTGTTAGTATTCTCTTCATTAACACTAACCAAGCAAAACTCCCCTATTTGGGTATAATTTTGTTATTCTAGCAAAATGAATAAGCTCTTTGCAAAACCATTTGATCCCTAATTTGGCTTAAGGATTTATATCCTTGTCTAACTGAATAGGAGCCTTCTTTTGATGGCCCCCATCCAATCCTATCTAGTTTTTCTGAAAGAAATGCCACTCTATCATTTAACAACCTTTGAAGTAGAGAATATTGATTAACAGAGAGCGAAGTACTTGAGAAGCTTCTCCAAACCACTTTCCCTGTTAAACCATATGTTGATTGAACATAATCTAAGAAATTATCACCCCAAACCTCAGATAAATTTTCCATTACATCTTGTAATTCAGGAACATTTTGCAATGGAGGATTCCCATTCCATGAATTTATCCAAAACTTCACACTTTCCCCACTATTAATTTCCCATGTAATATATGTGGTGATGATCTTTCTATAGGAAACTAGAAAATTCCACATGGTAGAACCCTTGGGTGGATTTGAAATTATAAAATTCTTGATGGGCTTGCACTATCTAGATACTTCACTTGCATTATCTTGCATCATTTAGCCTCTAGATTTATATACATTTTCCAAGCAAGCTTAGCCCTAAAAGATTTATTCCTGTTTGGTATGTTGTGAATGCCTGCTCCACCTTGACACTTCTCCCCCGCCATACCTTCTAGCGAAATTAGTGTCACTTTCTTCTGATCGTTGAGATTACCTTTCCAAAGGAAATTTCTGATAATTTTCTCAATTTCTAATATAACTAACTGAGGTGCTTTGAGGACTGCCAAGAAATAGTTAGGAATTGCTGACAAGACTGATTTTATTAAAATGATTCTTCCTGACAGCGATAACCACCTAGCCTTCCACATCAGTATCCTTTCTTTTAACCTTTCAATTACTTTGTCCTATTGGGAAGCCTTATTTGAGCCCATAAAAAAAGGAATCCCTAGATATGTACATGGAAAAGCAACTTGTTGAAAACCCAACAATTTCACTATCTTATTCCTTATAGCATCCTTGGTGTTAAAGACATAAATTTTAGATTTAGCAACATTAATTTTCTGACTAGATGCTGAAGAGTATTTATCTAGTACTTCTTTGAATTGTGTGGCTTATGCAATAGTTTCCTTACCAAACAAGATGGTATCATCTGAAAAAGAGAATGTGTGACTGTAATATCTGAGTTTGCTATCTTGATGCCATGCCAATACCCTTGATTTTTCTTGAGAAGAATGAATCTTCTTGAGGCCTTTGCCATAATAATGAACAAAATCAGTGATAAAGGGTCTCCTTGCCTAACACCCTATGCTGCACCAAAGAAGCCTGTGGGAGATCCATTGAGGATGACTACAAAATTTTCCCCTGATAAGCAAGAAAGTATCCATCTACGCCATTTTGCACTGAAGCCAAACTTAGTAAGGACTTTGTTGAGAAAACTCTAATATACTTTATCATATGCCTTCATCATGTCCAATTTGACTATGAACAAAGGGAAATTAGAATTAGAGATTGAATGAAGTGTCTCATGTGCTACAAGTGCCCCTTCAAAAGTTTCTCTTCTCGAAACAAAGCCTCCCTGCTCCTGAGAAAATATTTTTGGGATAAGGGGCTGCAACCTTAGATATATTGCCTTAGTGAAGATTTTGTATATTATGTTTTTGATTGATTAAGCAAGGAAAGGGCCCTGACCCTTACAAAAATGTACAACAATATAGAGAACAACATCTAGTCAAAACAACAACAAAAGGAAGCTAACTAGAAAGCTTCCCCAACCCCCCTTCAATAAGCTTAACCAATTCCCTCAGGATCAAACATTTCACCCCTATCAGAAATATAAAAAAGATACATACTGTCCATATTCAGATCCCAACACTTAGACCTATAATACCATATAATACTTAAAGTAATGTCCATACATAAACTAGAACTACTAACATAAATATAACTAAAAGTTTGATAGTCCAAGCACCAAAGGCCAACACCAATAATTTTGTATATTATGTTGCATAATGATATCGACCTATATTTTACAAAAGAATTAGGCTCCTTTACTTTTGTCAAGGTTGCAATATTTGTTACATTGAACTATTTCAGTATTGTTCCCGTCCTCCTTGACTTTCAAGTGCCCAAAGTAGATCAAAACATAAGATATCCTAGCTCTTTTGAAAAAATGGCTATGAACCCATTAGGTCCAGGGGCTTTATCCGATGGCAAGGAAAAAACCACCTTTTTCACTTCCTCTAATGTGAATGGCCTCAATAAACAATCATTATCCTCGTCCCTTACAATTTTAGGAATCACTTCCAGGAGCTCCTTTTCATCCTTAACATTTTGCTCACTTTTATTTTGAGGTGCTGATAAAAGCTCAGAAAAAAACCTAACACCTTCTCTATTTATATCTTCTTCCTTTTTGAGCCAATTACCAGTTGAAATATCTTGCATAGAGTGTATTGATTTTATAGCTCTCTTAATCTATGTAGATGCATGAAAGTATTTGGTATTTTGATCTCCCTCTTTCAGCCACAATTCTCATGACTTTTTCCTCCAATATTTCTCTTCTCTTGCACATAATTCCTCCCAGTCCTCTTGTAACTTTTTTTTGTTTATCATGCAAAGAGGTGTCTAAACCATTTTGAAGTATGAGCTCATGAATTGCAGTTAACTCTTTGAAGACTAGGTCCTTTTGTTGAAAGATATTCTTGAAAACCTTGTTTTTTTTAAAGCAAAAGGCATAAAGCCTATATATATATCATAAAATAAGATGTTACATAATATCAGATAATCCCTGATCAACAAATATATGAAAATATGTTGATAGCAATTCAAAATTTAACTTTTTATATCCAAATCTACTACTAAAAACAACTTCCTTATATCTAATATTGAAAACATTCATACATATATATGAGCACCCTTATACCTACTACTAATTATACCCATTGTGAAAGCAAAACTAACAAGTCTTGAATTTTCACAAACTATTCTACCATGAAACCTCCATGGACTAAATTTTTGTCCTGAGATTCCAACTTCTCGGTCAGCTGAAGACCTCTCTCAAACATACCTCAATGGCCAATATAAAGATTGGGAAGATGCACTGGATGACCCATCCTGACACTGGAAAAGTTAAAGTTCATTGGAAAATTGCTTGGCATCCAACCTTACAAGAAGGCTAAGGTTGTTGAAGATCCCGAGCTGGGGAAGGAACTTGAAGCTGCAAACCCAATTGTAAACTAGAGACTGAAGCTGGAGAAACATGCACTCTTAAAAAATTTAGTGCATAAAACTTTTCTCTTATATTGACCCCCATTATCATGCACAACCAGCAACGATTCTTCCTTAGTGCCCTTAGAAGGATATTTTCATTCTTATACTGTATAGCTAGCCTGAAAGCTTCATAGATGTCTTCAAACCCCTGTCGATGCTACACAAAATCCTGAGGGAAAAGACCACCAATGTATCCCTCTCCATTGAAGAGATTGTATGCTTGGAATGCTTTAAGAACTGAATTGTCTAGCACATATTGAAATTTGACATATTTCTTGACCAAATCCTCAATTTCGGTTAGAGACTATACCAAATCCATTGCATTAGACATGAAGATTGAGATCACCTAAGATGGGAAAAGTAAATGACTAGTAACATCGGCCCCTAGCACTGTGCAAATGCAGTCTTCGACCCTTACAAAATCCATTTTGAACATAAGCTTTAGAGAATCTCGAGACAAATATCCTTCAAAAGGCCTTCCCATGGCTTGACTGGTAAAAAAACTTAGAGATTCCATGGGCGAAAGGCCATTTCACACCTATCTCAACTTGTAAAGACCAATTAACAAAGAGTGCACGCATAAAGCTTAAAAAATCCTTCACTTTGCAAACACTGAATGAGAGAAAAACTATTCTGTAGCTCCACTTAAAGCCTGGGTACACTAATGACTTCATGTGGTGTAATGATGAGAGAGAGTGCATACGGATAAAATGTTAAAAGTTGGCTCTCCATGAATGCTAGCTAGTGTGAATAGGCTGTTGAAATATTTTAGATAGAATGAAGCACCTCAAGATTTAATTACATGTACCTGCAACAAAAATCAAACATTAGCCAAAATAAAATATAATCTTGAGATGTTTGGCCTGAAATCTTCGCATGATTTCCAGTATCAACAAGTGAATGGATGAAGTCCTTCCAGCTTGGACGTACTCCCAGCTGAGCACACAACAAATCATTACTCAGACAACTCCTAAGGCACATGTTTGAAATCCAAGCACATGTTGATGATGCTTGCTAGTAAGGATGATGACTTGCTATGGGAGATGTAAGATTTAAAATCATTACACATTAATCTTCACCTTACAATAACTTTGATGAGACATCTCATACCAATCAAGTCATTCCTCCATTGAAAATTGTCATCATTATTTTACATGTCAGCTAAACTCTTCAAAATGAAACCTTTCAACCATGTGATATGACATATAGATGAACGCTGCTAGATCAACCTAATGACATCTAGTAAAATAATGATTAATTCACCCAACAAATTAAGTTGAAAGAGATTTTTCTGCTTTAGCTATCTATTAGAGATGAGGGAACTGAGCCAAATCATCACTATTTCTTATGACAACCATATCTTGTTGATCACAAGCCAAATTGGTAAGCCCATCTACTAGTCTGTTACCCTCTCTATAGGTATGGGAGAGGCGAATGTCCTCAAAAGAGTCTAGCAAATCCCAAATTTTCTGAAGAACATATTTTATTCTCCAATTGCAGATTGTCTTCGACTTACATGTATTGATTATCAAAAGTTAATCACCCTCCACATGAAGTTTTTTAATGTTAAGATCCTTTGCTAAGGATACACCTGCTAATAATGCATGAACTTCTTCCATATTATTCGTGCAAGGAGTTAAATTAACTGCTTTTTCTCCTACCAAGAAACCCTTGGAATCCCTTAGACAACAACCTACACCTGAAGCACTAGGGTTTCCCCATGATGTTCCATCAAAATTAAGTTTTAAAAAAGATGGGCTTGGCGGCAACCATTTCACCCTATTTCTATCCACTTTAGGTGAATTTGGGTGCGTTAGAACTCCTTGGAGAGGCAAGACAATATGCTTCCAGTGATTCAGAATAAAGTTATCCCAATTGGAATATAATGATGAAGCTGACTTGAAATTGGAAACATAAGAGTTACATACTTCTGAGATTGCCTTCTCAAGCTTCAGTTTAATTCTCTTAACTAAAATAGTTTGATTTCTAAAAATACATCTATTTCTCTCCAACCAAATTGACCATATTACTAGTGCAGGAGTAACTAACCAAATACAAGCAAAAAGAGCCGACTTATGAAGAATTGGCTAGTTAGTGAATATATCCCAAAGATAATTTGGTAAAGGAAAAGAAACATTCAATTTCCCCATAACGAAGCTCCATACCTCATGTGCCACTTGACAAGACACAAAAAGATGATCAACCATCTCATATTCCTCTTTACATAAGACACACCTGAAAACTCTTGTTATCCCAAACTTCTCTAAACGATCACTTGTAAATATCCTTTTCTTCAAAGCTAACTATGCAAAACTACCAGCCTTTGGCAATTGGGCTGAGTTTCAACAAAAGGAAAAAGCTCTATGGGACTGAAACTGGGAGGCTTGAGCAATGATTGACTTGTACCCTTGTTTGACTATATATATACCACTCTTGGAGGGAGCCCACAACAACTTATCCAAAGAATGGGAAAGATAGACCTTTCTATTCTTCAAAATTTTTGAGAGAATAGTTTTTTGTGCATCTGGTATAGGGATGTTTGTTAAATCCTTCCACTGAACCAAACTTGTTATTGGATGACAAGAAGAGACATAGTCCTTTAAGTACACTCCCTAGATTTGTGAGAGCGTGTTTTCAGCTAATTGTAGATCTTGGTTCAAAGTAAGTTCATGCAAGCCATTCCAAGAGTCTCTCCAAAGCAGTACTTGATCTCCATAGTTAACCTCCCATGAGAGAAAAGGGGTACCAACATCTCTACAAGCCAATATAAAATTCCACATAACTGAGCCTCCTGTGGGATTAGAAATTGTGAATATCCTGGATGGGTTATCACTATCTAAATATTTGGAATGCATTACCTTACACCACTTCAGATCCGGTCTAGCATACATTCTCCAAGCTAGTTTAGCCCCTAGAGCCAAATTCCTTGCAGACAAAAGTATGAAAGCCTACACCACCACTTGATTTCTCAGAGCACATATTTTCCAAAGAAACTAGTGGAAGCTTCCTTTTACCATCTAAATTTCCTTTCCACAAGAATTCTCTTATGAGTTTTTCAATTTGATGAATAACACCCTTGGGGGCTTGCAAAACAACCAAAAAATAATTCAGAATAGATGCCAACACAGACTTAATAAAAAAAATTTAGTCTAATAATGTAATCCATCCTACTTTCCAAGCAAGTATTCTTGCTCTTATTCTTTCTAAAATCTTGTTCAAAAACAAGGGCTTGTTGGAACCCATAAAAAATAGAATGCCTAGGTAAGAATAAGGAAGCTCTGCTCTTTGAAAGCCTAGAATTGAGACTAGCTGTCTTGCTATAGCTGCTTTAGAATTAAAGATATGAACCTTTGACATGGCTGCATTAATTTACTGCCCTAATACCAAAGAGTACTTTTCCAACAATAGCTTAACCTATTTTGATTCTTGCAAAGAAGGCTTGCCCATCAACAATGTATCATTTGCAAATAGATAATCGGTAGCTTTAATGTTTGTGTTAGGGATAGAAATCCCCTACCATAAGCCTTGCAAGTGAGCCTTTTGAATTGATATGCTTAATGCCTCTACCATAAGAATGAATAGCATAGGAGACAATGGATCCCCTTGCCTTACTCCTTGAGAAGAACCAAAAAACCAATAGGAGACCCATTGATAATCACCGAGAATTTTGCTCTTGAGAGACAAGAAAGGATCCACTTACACCATTTATTACTAAAGCCAAACTTCTTTAAAACCTGAATAAGAAAGTCCCAACACACTCTATCATACGCTTTCGTCATATCCAATTTAATGATGAAAGAGGGGATACTAGAGGTTTTAATTGAATGTAAAACTTCATGAGCAACTATAGCACCTTCTGCTATTTCCCATCCCGAAACAAAGCCACCTTATTTTGGGGATACAAGTTTGGAGATGAGTGGTTGAATTCTCAGATAAATGGCTTTAGTAAAGATCTTATACACCGTATTGCATAAGGAGATTGGCTTGAATTCAACAAAAGACTTTGGATCCTTTACTTTTGGGATTAAGGCAATGTGAGTTGTATTAAATTGTTTTAGAACTGTCCCCATCCTTCTTGAATCTTCTAGAGCAAGGAGAATATCAATACCTACAAAATACCAACATTTTTGGAAGAACAAAGCTGTAAACCCATCTGGGCTAGGAGCTTTATCAGGTTGCATAGAGAACACTACCCCTCTTACTTCATCCAAGGTGAAAGGCTTCAAAAGTTTCATTGTCCTCCCTAGAAATAGGTGTTGGAATGGAATCCAATAAATAATCTACATCATTGGAAGATGATAGATTATTGTTGTCTGAAGCTGAAAGAATGGATGAAAAGAACTTAATAGCTTCCTATTGTATTTCCTCCTCTTTCAATAATTCCTGACCTGAAACAACATTTTGAATTTTGAAGATATAATTATGTGACTTTTTTATCTGTGTAGATGCATGGAAAAATTTCGTATTTCTATCCCCCTCCTTCAACCACAAATCACAAGACTTCTGCTTCCAATATATTTCCTCTCTAGCTACTAGCTCTGCTCATTCTTCCTGTAAAATTTTCTGCTTTTCATATAAATCTGCATCTAAGCCTTGACTGATTACTATGTCATTTATGTCTGATAGCTCCTTGAAGGTCATTTCTTTTTGCTCAAAAATATTTTTGAATACATTCACATTCCAGATCTTAATCTATTTTTTCACATGTTTTAGTTTATTAGCTAGCTGGTACATCCTTGAACCCACAAGAACGAGAGCATAATTCCACCAATGATTTAGAAAAGGCATAGAAAGAGGATGTTGAAACCACATTTTTTCAAATTTGAAAGAAGCCCTAGATTTTACCCTATTTGATGTTTCAATGGACAAAGCAATTGCAAAGTGATCAAAATGAGAAACATGCATAATCTCCGATGCCAAGTTCTTGCCAGAGCCATACCAATTTGCAGAAGCAAGAAATATTTCTAATCTCTCAGCTATCTACAAAAAAAATTCCTTCGATTTGTCCACGTAAATTGACCCTTTATAGGTATAATATTAGTGAGAGCATTTTCTGAAATAAAAGCCACAAATTCATCAATAACTCTTTGAGGTGGAATAATTCCTCCTTTCTTCTCTTGCATACTTGCTATAGCATTAAAATCACCTACAACAATCACTTTATCCAGTCTTAACCCATCCAGAATTTTTTTCAACGAATCCCAAAGATGTTTCTTGTCTGTTGTGGCTGTTGGGGCATAAACATTTAGCAACCAAAAATGAAAATCAAATTGTGAAACTTTAAGGAGTTTCCAATGTTTTTCACTCTTTGATAATTCAATTTGAAGTAGTTTAGCATCCCACAAAACTATCATTCCTCTTGAAGCTCCCTGAGCAGGGGTATGAAAGGACTTCCATTTTCTCCATTTTTTCATTGGCATCTGAAAAGTTTGATATGAGGTTTTAGTCTCTTGTAACATAATTATATTTGCTCCACAAGCTTCCAATTGTTTCTTGATCAAATCTCTCTTGTCAGGGGTTAATGCCCCTAACATTCCATTATATAATCTTCATTGGTATCGAGGAGAGCAACATGCTCTCCTTAGTCTCTTGTTTGCAAAAAATGCCACTATACTATCCAGAGTTGATTGAACTCCTATTGCTATTTCTTCCTTCAAATTTGTAATGTGTGACTTTCTTCCTCTCTTTCCTAGAGTTTTAGTAATAATCAGATGACTGCTTGGGTGTTGGGAAATTCCCAATGTCTGTGAATAATCAAAATTTCCTTGCTTCCTTTCTGAAGCTTCATGTTTCAAATATTGAGGCTCATCTGATAAAATGACATGAGAGTTCTGTACACACTGACTAATAAGAGAAACCTGAGGTGAAGCCTTATTAGATATATTGGAAGAGGGCATGAAATCAACTGCATCATCTTCTTCAAGATCAAGAATACTAGCCAAATCATTAAGATGATGACATGCATGAGAATTGGAAGAAATATTACTAGCATCTTGGTTGTCTCTGAGAACTTCATCCACAATCCATTCAATCATTTTAGTCCCTTCTGAAACTAGGATTTTATCTGCCATCTCCTCCAAGCGACCTTCAAAAAGTAGGTTGTCAAAAGAATTTAGCTTTGATATCTCTTCCTCATCAATGTCTAGAATCATTTGTCCCTTGTGGCTGGAGTCTTGGTATTGAAGATACAATTTACCAAGCTGATCCTTCTGATTAAGAGATCAATTTTTTCTTCAAACATAAGGACTTTAACTATACTGTCCATTTGTTGCTTAGAGGTACAAGAATAGGCTAGGGAGTACCAAAAAAATGAATGAATGCTCTGTAAAAACTCTGGCAAGATTAATGTGATGTTAGAATTACCTCTTGAGCCAAAGCTTGCTAGCTTGTTAAAAACATCCTTCTTTACAATTCTTTGTGCGAGGGCATTAGAAGCTAGCCTATGAGGTTTTACAAGAGATTTCTCCTTAATTACAAAAAATTCTGAAGAAGGTTGTTTTTGAATAATTTTATCTTGCTTGGAATGAATGGGTTGCTTTTTTTTACCTTGAGAAATATCCAAAAAACTATCCTCTCCTAA
>VDFB02270667.1:0-85135 GCA_007258455.2 Sequoia sempervirens
GCTGCTAACAAAAACGTCTTTCAGCCATGACTAAACCAGCAACTCAAAATTGTTAATATCTCCAAAAATTCATTGCTACGCCCTTAATATTAGTGTACATCAGGTTATGAATAGTCGGCTTGTAGCTATCTTAACTCTCTATTAAGTCATATTATCATTACTATATTGTTATTTAGTTGTTTAGGTCAGCCTAAGACTTATATAGGTGTGTCTAAGTCAGCCTAGGTGATATCCTAGGCATAAATAGGTATATATAGGAGGTTGCGAGTCTTATTTCATCATCAAGTTGTGAAGTGTGTTCTCATTAGAGATATTTGGAGGTTTCCCCCCTCAAAGTGGCTTGTTATTCTCAGTTATTATCAAGTATTTGCAGCATATTTCATATCATATTCTTCTATTGTGCAAGTTATTTCATAACAAGTGGTATCAGAGCATGATCTTGGCACTGTAGAGGCAAGGTTTTTTCTCAATTTTGGAAGCGATTTTGGGAAGAGCATATCTTTCAGATTTTGGCAAATTTTTTTCTAATTTTTAAAGGGTTTTTGAAGAACATATTAAAGAAGCTATAGTACAGATTTCAGAAGAATTGGAGCAGAATTAAGCGAATTATTGCAGAATTAGGGTTTCTACACAATTTTTTTGGAATCTGCATATCTCGCACATCTTGTCGAATTAGAGTCTGATTTTTATTGGGTTTTTGAAGACATACTAAAGGAGATTACAGTAAAAGATTTGGAGGAATTGGAGCAGAAATAAGCAAGTTATTGAAAAATTAAATTTTCACAATGATCACTCTCCACGCTGCAAATCTACTTATTTCTTGGAGATTCTTCTAGGTAGGACTTATTTTGGCCCTAGTAAGTTACAGTAAAAATTTCAGAGAATTTAAGTTTCATTTGTGTGATTTATTTTAAAATTAGTGGTTCACATAATGACAGGGCCTGCAACAAGGGGCAAAAAGAATGTTGTCACTCCGGGGAAGACTCCTGATAAGGATGGGGTAACAATAGAGGATATTATTCCTAATGAGGAAATCAATAAGGTCAAGGAAGACATTTCCTCAATGAAGATGGATATGTGTGACCTAATGTGTGAGCCTTGCTGGCTCTCAACTCAAACACCAGTAGTTTCTGAAGTCTTAATGTGTTTTTTAGTTTTTTAGAGAAAGTTTATAGACAGAAGAGAAGGGGCGCATCATATAAATTGCTCATAAAATGTAAACTTGAGCTATTTTCTTCAGAATGAAAGTGTAGAAGATATTATTTAACTGAAACAAATAGATCACAAATGATACACATACCCGAAAGCTTCCAGATTATTTATTTAAGAAAGTAGTCCAGTTCGCCAGCCAAGATGGTGAAAAATTGACAAAATCCAGTGTAGGAAGCTACAGATTGCAAAGTCCAGCCTGAAAACTAAGGCAGATGATAAGTACAAGCCAGACGCCAAAGAAGATGAAGAAAAACCCTCGAAAAGGAAGGCGTTTCTCCAAGAAAGTCCAAACGCCCTTGCACAAAGAGCTGCGCACTTCAAGCAAAAGGCCAAAATTCCCACTCAGAAGGTACGGCCATGAAGTAGAGTGTCTGCCAGATGAAAGGAAGACGCCATCTCTCAAAACCCTCCTGAAAACTGATAAAGGAACTTAATAGAAACACAGATTAAGCTCAATAGAACCTTTGAATGAAGCTCTCACCAATGCACTACTTCGACTGGTCTCTCACAGCCTCATAAATGCTCAACACTGAAGAGATTTCATTCTCCAATGGAAATATTGCTCAAACCCTGATCACAGAGGAAAGCACAGGAAAAAACCCAAAGGCAAAGGCGAAATATTCAAGAAGTCAATTTCAAATTGCCAAAATGCCTTATATGCAAAAAGGCACGACTTCCAAGAAAGATACGCCCTTTTTCAAAATTTAAATCTTTTAAAATACATTTAAGTCATTTTTCAATAGTCTTGACTTAAATACTTGGGCGCCACTTCAATATTTTAAGTGATTTAAATTTTAAATCACCTTTATGGAATATTTAAGTGATATAAAATATATAAAGTCAATTTCACTTTATAATAAAGCATTAAGTTAATTAATTAACTCAAATCACTTAAAAATCCATAACTCTCTCAAAACTCCAAATATTCCTGTGTCGTTAGAAGCTGTCAACTGAACTGCTAACGCCTGCTGTGAACCAATCACTGAGCTCTGAAAACGAGAAAGATCAACTCCTCCAAAAAACACCACTGACCCTCTAACCAATCCAGCTAGCCCACAAGGGTCCAAGAAAGGGCTAACACACTATTTCCGAGAATTGACTAGAGCAGGGACATCACAGTCCGCCCTCCCCGAATTTGCTTTCCCACAAGCAAACTCAAAGCCGGATGCTGAAGAATACTGTCACTCTCCCAAGTAGCATCCTCTGCCGATAGATCTTTCCACTTTACCAAGTATTCCCTGATAACCCACCTCCGAAGATGACGCTCTCTGGAATCCAAAATGGCCTCAGATATCAAAATCAATTTCCCCTCATCATCCAGGGGTGGTAAATCAATGGGAGTCACCTGTTGTCCCAATGCCTTTTTGAGGTGCGACACATGGAACACATTGTGAACCTTACTGTCCATCGGAAGATCTAACTCATAAGCCACTTCACCGACATGTCTGACAACTCAGAAAGGTCCATAGTAACGCGGCTTAACTTACGAAGGGTGGACTTCCTATAAGGCTGAAGCATCAAATACACCAAATCATCGATCTCGAAAGATCGCTCCACTCGCCTCTGATCAGCATATTGCTTTTGCTGATTCTGAGCTTTCTGAATATTCTCCCTGAGTGCTCTCATAATGTCCTAGTTCTCCTACAATAGGTCACTAGCACTGGGTACTCTACTGTCACTCAGTAATAAATCTAGAAAACTCGGAGCATCATATCCATATAACGCTCGGTAAGGTGTCATCTGAATGCTCATGTGATGAGTGGTATTGTAGCAATACTCACAAAGGTATAACCACTTCACCCATGCCTTCTACTGCCCTGAACTGTAATTCCTCAAGTATCTTTCCACCCATTTGTTGACTATCTCAATCTGCCCATCAGTCTGTGGGTGGTAGCTGGTACTCGGAGTGAGTTCTGTCCCGCAAAGTTTGAATTACTCCTGCCAGAAGTTACTCATAGACCTACTGTCCCTGTCACTGACTATGCTCCGAGGCAAACCGTGCAACCTGAATACCTCTCGGCAGAACAAATCTGCCACCTGAATCGCTGTGTGTAGTAGTAATTGAGAAGAAATGAGCATACTTTGTCAACCGATCTACTACAACAAAAATGTTGTCTTTCCCTTGAGCTTTCGGCAAGCCCGTGATGAAGTCCATAGACAAGCATTCCCACTTCCTCACAAGAATAGGAAGCAGCTGGAGTAAACCTGCAGGGTATGTATGTTCTTGCTTGTTCTGCTGACAAACAAGGCATTCCCTGACATACTGAAAAACAAATGACTTGAGACCCTTCCAAGAGAATCTCTCCCATACCTGCCTGTAGGTCTTAAAGTAAACGGGAAGTCCTACCATAGGTGAATCACGGAATGATCTCAATACTCTGTCCCCCATCTCAGAACCTAGGACTAGAAATATCCTCCCTTTGTAAATGATAAGATCATCTACAAGTGAGTATCTGTCATCCTGTACTGTCCCATCCACTATGCTACAAGCCCACGGGTTCTTAGCATACTCTACTACTATCATATGTCTCCAGTCCTCTGCAATCTATGTAATGGAGCTCAAGTGAGGACGGCGAGATAATGCATCAGCAACCACATTCTAGGTGCCCTTGACATAGGAGATGTCAAAATCATAGGACTGAAGTTTGCTGACCCATTTCTGTTGCCTTTCGTTCAAATCTCGCTCCCCAAGAAAATGTTTCAGACTATTGTGATCGGTTTTAACACTGAATTTGCTACCAACCAAGTATTGCCTGAATTTGGCCATGGCATGCATGATGGCCAACATTTCCTTATCGTAGATATTGTAGCTCCGTTCAGGACCTCTTAGCTTCCTGCTCTCGAAAGCTAGGGTGTCGATCCTGCATGATAACCGCACCAATACCCTCACCACTAGCATCACAATGTAGCTCGAATGGTCTGGTTAAATCCGACAAAGCCAAGACTGGACATGTAGTCATGAGAAGTTTGAACTTCTCAAAGCACGCCTGTGCAAGAGGTGTCCACACAAAGGCTCCCTTCTTAGTCAAATCAATTAGTGGTATGACGTAATAGGAATCCATTAGCGAGCCCAGGCGATGAGGCCGCATAATCCTGCAAACCTGGTGTCAGTAATGCCGGTGTAGGTAATCAGCGAGAGCTCGAACTTTCTCTAGATCCATGCTGACTCCTGCACCACTGATGATGTGTCCCAGATATAAAAGCTCGGCCATGCCTAAAGCACACTTGGACTCCTTGGCGTACAAGGACTCCCTGTCAAGTATACTCAATACCTCATCCAAGTGAACCATGTGTTCCTCCCATGATTTCTTTGGTCAGGCTGGGATTATTGGGTGGGAGGACGCCAGTACCAGGTTTCATCGGGTGAGGGTTGGAGAACCATTCATAATTAGGCGTGTTTGGAGCATTGGTTAAACCGAATGGCATAACCAAGAAATCATAGTGTCCACAGTGACATCTGAATGCGGTTTTCTCAATATCCTCCTCTCGGACTCTGATCTGATGGTAACTTGTCCTCAAGTCAATCTTTGAGAAATAGCAAGCTCCATGAAGCTCGTCTATCAACTCATCTATCCGTGGAATAGGATACCTGTTCTTTATAGTCTTCTTGTTGAGCATCCTGTAGTCAATACACATCCTAAGTGTACCATCCTTTTTCTTCACCAAAACAATTGATGAAGCAAAGGGTGACTTACTCGGCCTAATGTGCCCCATAGCTAAAAGTTCCTTAATAGTTTTTTCAATTTCATCTTTTAAACGTTTGGGGTGCCGGTAAGGAGTGATCATGATAGGTTTCGTGCCCTCATCCAGCTCTATGATATGCTCAATACCTCTATCAGGAGGTCTACCTGGTGGAATAGCACTGAAAACCTTTGCATGTTTGATTTGGAGTTCCTGTACATCCGGATGGTAAGAAGAAGCTTGCTGCTCCAACTTTGAAGGCATTAACTTGCACTCAGCAGCCCAATCTACCATGTCATGTCGAATCAAACATTCCATTCTCTGGAGTGAAATTTCTTTTAGGTTGCTGTCCTTGATGGCTTCAAGAACATGATTTGTGCCATCAACTCTTAATTTCATCTCCATGTCATGCAAATTAAGTGTGAACTCTCCTATCGCATGAAGCCATTTCATGCCGAGAACTATATCTGTTCCTCCCATGTTCACAACATAAAAATCTGCCTTAAACTCAAAATTGTTGAGTTTCAATGGCAAATCAGGAATTATCCTCTCGCAGTTGAGAGTGTATCCATCTGCAACCTTCACTCGAATGCCTTCAAACTGCTGAGTTTGAATTCCCCTTTTCTCCACTAACCGTGAATCAATAAAGTTGTGGGTTGCACCTGTGTCCAAAAGAGATGACTCTTTGACCCGCTAAGATCCCACGGAGCCTGAAAGATCCCTCTCTCTGCATGCTGGACATATGAGCTTCCTGCAGCTCAGTCTCTACCTCAATTTCTGCCTCATTTTCCGATTTTTCTTCATCTGTGTCATAGATAGCAGCTTGCTGATTAGAAAAATCAGTCAACGTTTCTCCCTCATAAAACCATTCCATGTGCCTATTTTGCCCTTTAGGCTTGAGGGGACAGTCATGATTGAAGTCATATGGGGCCTTACAGTAAGAACAGAGCTTCCTTCTTCGTAGATCATTCATTGTGTCATGATCTAAAGGGGCTGCAAATTTTTTCTTTTGATCAGCATTATCAGCCTTCTTTGGATCAGATTTGTTCTCTGTATATGAGGAAGATGGTTTTGAGCCAAATTATTTACGAGGTGTAGTGAGCTCCATACTGCGAGCTTTCCTCATGGCCTCCTGTAAAGTAGGTGGATCAAATGCTTTTATCCAACCTTTCATGGGCTCGAAAAGACCCTCAATAAACAATATGATCAGCCTTCTCTCTGAGATGCCAGTCACCATCACGGATAGTCTTTGGAACTCTCCAATGTACGATTCCAAGCTACCCAACTGCTTTAACTGCGTAAGATCCCTGAAGAATAGCTCAGGATCACGTCTATCAAATCTCTCTACCAGTCTATCAGTAAACTCCTGGTACGAGGTAATCCTATCATGGTGTAGTGTTGCCATACCATGAATCCACCAGTCATCTACTACGCCATCAAGGTGGAGAGATGCAAATCGTATAGCATCTTCCTCTGGCATAGGACGTAGTGTCAGGAATGTATCCAACTTACTCATCCAGGCACGTGTTGCAACTCTACCACTGCCATCATAGTGAACTAAGGTTAGTTTGTTGGTAGCCTGTCTGAGTTCACTTTGTTTGTTTCTAGGCCTCCTGTCATTCCTGTTACGGTTATACTCCCTCTTCTGGCTCATGAATCTATCGAAGTTAAGGTGATCCTTAACTCTTGGAGGCAATGCATCCCATTCATCATGCATAGCCATGATGTTATCTGCAAAGTTAATTTCACCACCTTGTTCAACCTCTTCCTCTTCATCAGCATCATTTCTGATAAAAGTAGGACATGTAGCTCTCTTAAAGGTGCGTGTTGGGGCAATAATTCTGTGAGGTTCTCTATGAATACTGCCTTCCTGATCTCTATCCTGATTCTGACCTCTATGAAGTCTCAAATTCTAAACATTTGTGCTCAGCTGCTAGAGGATATTCGCCACCTGTTCTTGGCCTGCCACCATGCCCCTGAGTACATCTCTAGCTTCTCTGTCCTCTTCATCAAGAGGATCCCTGCGAGAACCTTCAGCTTCCCTATCAGCCATGTTATCAAAGCCTAATTCTTCTTCCTGTTCGTCAAACGGAAATTATGAAAAGGGCTCAAAAGTACTTCTCTGCAAACCAAGACCCCTACGTGAGTAGTACCTGTCAAACCTATTCTGATGAGGCCGCATAGAAACTGCTAACCCTTCAGGCTGGCAGGATCAGAGCTCTGATACCACTGTGATGAGCCCTGCTGGCTCTCAACTCAAACCCCAGTAGTTTCTTAAGTCTTAATGTGTTTTTTAGTTTTTTAGAGAAAGTTTATAGACAGAAGAGAAGGTGTGCATCATATAAATTGCTCATAAAATGTAAACCTGAGCTATTTTCTTCAGAATGAAAGTGTAGAAGATATTATTTAACTGAAACAAATAGATCACAAATGATACACATACCCGAAAGCTTCCAAATTATTTATATAAGAAAGTAGTCCAGTTTGCTAGCCAAGATGGTGAAAAACTGACAAAATCCAGTGTAGGAAGCTATAGATTGCAAAGTCCAGCCTGAAAACTAAGGCAGATGATAAGTACAAGCCAGACGCCAAAGAAGATGAAGAAAAACCCTCAAAAAGGAAGGCGTTTCTCCAAGAAAGTCCAAACGCCCTTGCACAAAGAGCCACGCACTTCAAGCAAAAGGCTAGAATTCCCACTCAGAAGGTACAGCCATGAAGTAGTGTCTGCCAGATGAAAGGAAGACGCCATCTCTCAAAACCCTCCTGAAAACTGATAAAGGAACTCACAGCCTCAGAAATGCTCAACACTAAAGAGATTTCGTTCTCCAATGGAAATATTGCTCAAACCCTGATCACAGAGGAAAGCACAGGAAAAAACCCAAAGGCAAAGTCGAAATATTCAAGAAGTCAATTTCTCATTGCCAAAATGCCTTATATGCAAAAAGGCACGACTTCCAAGAAAGATACGCCCTTTTCAAGATTTAAATCTTTTAAAATACATTTAAGTCATTTTCCAATAGTCTTCACTTAAATACTTGGGCGCCACTTCAATATTTTAAGTGATTTAAATTTTAGATCACCTTTATGGAATATTTAAGTGATATAAAATATATAAAGTCAATTTCACTTTATAATAAAGCATTAAGTTAATTAATTAACTCAAATCACTTAAAAATACATAACTCTCTCAAAACTCCAAATATTCCTGTGCCGTCAGAAGCTGTCAACTCCTGAACTGCTAACGCCTGTTGTGAACCAATCACTGAGCTCTGAAAACGAGAACGATCAACTCCTCCAGAAAACACCACTGACCCTCTAACCAATCCAACTAGCCCACAAGGGTCCAAGAAAGGGCTAACACACTGTTCCCGAGAACTGACTAGAACGGGGACATCATACCTAAGAGGAGATATATCGGACATACGAAACATGTTAAGCACCTACATGGCTGAACCAAGAAAGGAGTTCTCAAGCAACCAAGGTGAAAATTCTAGGTCAGCTACCATTGACACAAGCTTTAGTACTCCTGTGGGATCTAGGAATTTATTTCCAAAGGTGGATATGCACAAGTTCGATGGCAAGGATCCTCTAACATGGATAAACCAAATGGAGAATTTTTTTGAGGTACACCAAATCCCAAATGGACAAAAGGTCACGATGGCTTCCCTATATCTAGAACCAGATCAATTCATTTGGTATCGTTGGCTTTCAACTCATCAACGAAAAAAGGGGCTCACTATCTCATAGTCAATTTTTACGGAGGAACTCCAAGCACAATATAGCAATAGCGTGACAGACAACTTCTTCAGCGAGCTGGCTAAACTTCAACAAACAGGATCAGTTAAGGATTATATTCAGCAATTCCAAAATCTATCCTTAAGAGTGGATACAATTACAGAGGAAAACTTGAATGATTTATTCTTGGGGGGTCTCAAGGATCACATTCAACATGACGTACGCATGTTTAGCCCTAGCTCCAAAAATGAGTCTTTTATCTTAGCACGCAGGGTAAAGGAGAAGTATTTAATTCCTAAGAAGCAAGGGGCTAATGTGACAAGAGAGAAAGGATATTCAACACAACCTACTAGGTTGACTCCACAACAAATTGAGGAGAAAAGAGAAAAAGGGTTGTGTTTGAATTGTGATAGCAAATACAATCGAGGACATAAATGCAGTGAAAGAAATTGTTCTATATTGAAGGTCCAGGGGAGAAAGAAGAGGAGGAACCCGTACTAGAGGATGAACGGGAGTCAAATGACGAATCACATGATTCTCAACCAATCATTTCTTGTCATACACTCTCAAGTTTCAGTGCTCCACAAACTCTCAAGGTGGTTGGGTTCTTAAAGAAGCAGAAGGTAACAATGTTGATCGACTCAGGTAGTTCTCATAATTTTATCAACAAAAAGTTAGCTACTCGTCTAAATTGTTTTATATATGCAGCTCCAGAGTTTCAAGTTTTGATTGCAGATGGTGGTACAGTTAGTTGTTCAGGGAAGTGTCATTGCATTAAATTATCCATGGGAGATTATCAACTTGATACCCCAATGTATGCGATATCCATGGGTGCAGCAGATATTGTTTTGGGAGTACAATGGCTTACTACATTGGGAGCGATTGAGATGAACTTTCAAGAACTATTCATGATATTTCAATCAGAAGGAAGGGTAGTAGAGCTAAGGGGGTTGAAGGAAAAATCCCCACAAATGGTAAGCTCTCATCAAATGCAAAAGTTGCCTAAGAAAGGAGTGGATGGATTTGTGGCCCAACTATGTTCATTAGAAGTCTCTCAATCTAATGCTCCTACTCATCCAGATTTGCAAGCTATAATTAATCGTCACTCAGTTGTTCTTGGAGATATGCCTAAAGCATTTCCTCCTAAGAGGGATCATGATCATGCCATACAATTAGTTACAGGGAGCCAACCACCGAACATCAGGCCTTACAGGTATCCACACATAGAAAAGAGTGAGATAGAAAAAATTGTTGATGGTCCGTAAGAAGGATGATACTTGGCACATGTGTCCAGATTATAGAGTGCTCAACATGTACACCATTAAAGATAAGTTTCCTATTCCAGTCATTGATGATTTGCTACATGAATTGAATGGAGCTATGTATTTTACCAAGTTAGATCTTAGATCTGGTTATCACCAAATTCGGATTAAGGAGGAAGATATTTGTAAGACAGCATTTCGGACTCATGAGGGTCATTATGATTTTTTGGTGATGCCATTTGGTCTTACCAATGCACCATCCACATTCCAAAGTTTCATGAATTCCATTTTTAAGAAGTTCTTGAGAAAGTTTGTGTTAGTATTCTTTGATGATATATTGATTTATAGCAAGACTTGGGAAGAACATTTGCAACATGTGGATCAAGCATTACAAATACTTGAAGATCATAAACTCTATGCTAAGCCATCCAAGTGTGCTTTTGGTCTTACGGAGGTGGAGTATTTGGGACACATAGTTTCACATGAAGGAGTAAAGGTGGACCCTAACAAAATTAAGGCTATCATCGAATGGCCTATTCCAAAAACCATTAAGAAACTGAGGGGTTTCTTGGGATTGACAGGGTACTATAGAAGATTTGTGAAGAATTATGGTCGTATAGCAGCACCTCTCACCACTCTATTGAAAAAGGATTCTTTTCATTGGAACGAGTCTGCCAATACAGTATTTGAGAGATTGAAGGAGGCTATGTGTACAACTCTAGTGCTTGCCACTCCTGACTTCACCAAGGAATTCATTGTGGAATGTGATGCTTCTGGAAATGGGATAGGAGCAATGCTCATGCAAGAAGGTCGATCAATTGCTTTTGAGAGTCGTCAATTAAAGGGTAAGAATCAACTAAAACCTATTTATGAGAAGGAAATGCTAGCAATCTTCCATGCAATTAAACAATGGAGGCCTTATCTATTGGGTAGACTCTTCAAGGTTAAGACAGATCATGATAGCCTAAAATATTTTTTGGAACAAAGACTATCTTCTGAAGAGCAACAAAAATGGGTCACTAAGATGTTAGGATATGACTTTGAGATTGTATATAAGAAAGGGAAAGAAAATATTGTAGCAAATGCACTTTCAAGGAAGGATGAGAAAGATGAAGCCTTATTGTGTGCCCTTTCAATATTACAAGCAAATTTGGTGGAGGAAGCCAAAGTAGAGTGGCAAAATGATGTTGCGACAAGTAATCTCATCGAACAATTAAAAAGTGATCGTAGTAGTTCAGATAAGCTTTGTTGGAAGGGAGATACTCTTTGGTATAAAGAGTGTTTGTATCTCTGCCAGAATTCCACTCTTAAACACAAGATTCTCACAGAGTTGCATGAGTCTCCAGTGGGTGATCATTCAGGATTTTTGAAGACATATCATCGAGTCAAGCAAGATTTTTTTTGGGAAGGGTTAAAAGGTGATGTTCAAAAATTTGTGGTTGAATGTCTGGTTTGTCAAAGGAATAAAGGGGAGACAATTAAGACACCAGGTCTCTTGCAACCCTTATCTTTCCTAGCCAACGTTGGGAAGAGATATCCATGGACTTCATCACGGGGCTTCCCAAATCTAAAGGTCATAATGTCATCATGGTAGTAGTTGATCGCCTCACTAAATATGCACATTTCATTGCATTATCACATCCTTTTACAGCAAGTGCAGTGGCAAAAGCTTTTTTGGAGAATATCCAAAAGCTACATGGTACACCTAAGGTTATTGTTAGTGATCGTGATCCTATATTCACTAGTCACTTTTGGAAAGATTTATTCTCATGTTTGGGTACTCAATTGGCTCATAGCTCTTCATACCACCCTCAATCAGATGGGCAAACTGAGGTTGTTAATAAGTGTTTGGAAGGATATCTACGTTGTTTCACTTCACAGAAACAATCTCAATGGGTAGATTGGCTACCACTTGCAGAATGGTGGTATAACACTTCTTCTCATAGCTCATCAAAAATGTCTCCATTTTTGGCACTTTATGCATATCATCCTCCTTCCATCACATCATCAATACAGGTGTCACCAAGAGTTCAAGCAATAGAAGACCACTTGCTTCATCAACAACAAGTACTTTTAGGACTCAAGGAGAATTTAGCCATGGAACAAAATCGAATGAAACAACAGGAAAACCAACATCATAGTGAAAGAAGTTTTGAAGTTGGGGTTTGGGTCTTCTTGAGATTGTAGCCTTATAAGCAAATCTCACTAAAGCAACAAAAAAAGAATAATAAGTTGTCTCCAAGGTATTATGGTCCATACCAAATCATGCAAAAGATTGGTAGTGTTGCCTACAAGCTAGAGTTGCCACCAACAACAAAGATACATCCAGTTTTTCATGTTTCTTGTTTGAAGAAGGTAATTGGGCATAATATTCCCACTCAAACAACACTACCAGAGCTCGATGAAGAAGGAAGAATCATTTTGGAACCAAGTGCATTCGTCAAACACGCACAAAGAAGCTGAGGAATAGAACTCTCACTGAGTATCTCATCCAATGGAAGAATTTACCAGTTGAAGATGCCACATGGGAGGACGAGGAGTTCATTCAAAAGAATCCAAACTTGATTAGCATTGAGGACAATGCTTCTTTGAAGGGGGGCATGCTACGCCCTTAATATTAGTGTAAATCGGGTTATGAATAGTCGGCTTGTGGCTATCTTAACTCTCTATTAAGTCATATTATCATTACTATATTGTTATTTACTTGTTTAGGTCGGCCTTAGACTTATATAGGTGTGTCTAAGTCGGCCTAGGTGATATCTTAGGCATAAATAGGTATATATAGGAGGTTCTGAGTCTTATTTCATCATCAAGTTGTGAAGTGTGTTCTCATTAGAGATATTTGGAGGTTTTCCCCTCGAAGTGGCTTGTTATTCTCAGTTATTATCAAGTATTTGCAGCATATTTCATATCATATTCTTCTATTGTGCAAGTTATTTCATATCATTCATCAACTATGAAGCTCAATCTGCTAGTCTAGGTGAGAAGCAGCAATATTCCCAACTAGGTGTTGTCTTTCAAACACAAAATTCGACAAATGCAAGGAGGTAAGCATTCCTCGAAGCCAAATTCATGAAGTCATTCTGACAGTATAACATTAGCATAAACATGGATACCAAAAGCTGGAGCAAACACTCTCTTAAATAATATACTCAAATGACCTTTCACCTTCCACCTTTTCCCTCCAAGAAAGGACGCCCATTCTCTTTTTGAAATATTTTATTTTTCAAAATATTTAATTCTCCCTTACTATGGTGTCCAAATCCCAAGGCATATTAAAACAATATAAAATATTAATTATTCCCTCCATGAGGCATCCACCCTTTATGACCACCTTTTAAAACAACTTCAAGTCATTAAACTAGGCCAAGGAGCCCAAATATGAAATATAACATTAATGACTTAAAATAACTTATTTCACCCAAAATGAACCTCAAAATGCTGAAAACCAAATATGCTCCAAACTACACTGCCCGTAATGGAAACTAAACTGACTTTTGATGCTACTGCCCAAGATGGCACTGCCAGAAATAGAGCTTACTAAAAAATAGTAAACTCTGTAAAGTTGTCCAATGTATCTGCATGTCATATCATTGTGAAGCTTTCTAAAAACCCAGAAAGAATCCGCAATCCAAATTTCAAAACTCCAATGCACAGCTAAAAATAGCAAGGTTTGAGAAAGGTTGTCCAATAGAGATGCATGATACACCATACCAAAGCTCTCGAAAAACCCAGAAAACTCCACCAGACATGCAACTGAAACTCATACATGCAAACCTTCAAAAATGCATCAGAAACCTCCTATAAAATAGGAAACCCTAATTTTACCTCTGACAAGCCTACAGATTTCCGGAAATAGGCTATCAATCACTGAAGAGTGTATGGCTAAAATGGGGACATTACAGTCCGCCCTTCCCAATTAGCTTGTCCTCGAGCAATGCCACAACACTCCAAACTGATCCCATCAAACAAATAGGATCCCAGGGTCCCATGTCCATCTCTGAAAAGTCCCACCATCTTGATGTTGTTCCACTCTGATCATCCAGTTAAAACCCTTGTGCCAATTCTGCTCTAACCTCCCCTGTAACTCCAAAAAGTTACCATTCATGAAACTCAAACCGATAAACTGGGAAGGACTGAAATCAGATTCTAACAACATCTCATGCCCACAAATCTTTGAGGAATTATCATCTGCAATGTCAATGCCAATCACCATTCTGAGAACAAAGAAGATTAATCTAAACAGCTCAAAAATATTCTCATCAACATCACTCGTCAAAGTATCAAACCAAATCACAACAACAAATGTGACTCCATCATAACTATTTGCAAAGGAATAAACAACCCTTTGCATGGTCATAACTACCACATCATAAAAACTCCTCAAGGATGTATAACGCCTCCCTTTGAGAAACTGTCATAATTGGGAAAACTTGTAAAAATTTTCACCAATCTCTTCCCAAGAGTCTCAAAAAGTTGAACTAAATTAAGCAAAGGTTCATTGCCCCTAACACTAGTGCAAAAGATTGAACAAAGATGATCATTGAAAAAGAATTTGAACATCATCCAAGTCTAACCTGAATCATTATTAAACATCATTTCCCACATTTGGAACCAAAAACCATCATTGATAAGAGAGTGAGAAGAGAAAAAATGAGTGTACCAGCTGCCCAAGAAGTCTAAAATAAACAACTTAAAGTCTAATTTTAGGAAAATCAGCACACAAAAGAGTTGAACAGCTGCTGCAACACTTCAAATCAGCGTCCATAATATCGCAACTATTCATGCCCAAGGCTAGAAACATTCTCTCAAGAAACTTCAACCCAAATTTAAACCATCCTTGCATGTAGGATAGCAAGAAAATATGAAGATGAACTCCCATATGCCAACAAACCATCACAAAAGGATACCAAACCTCGCTGTCATAATTCTGATCAGCCACATGAATATTTTCAAACTTAACACCAAACCACTGCCAATCAATGAACAACGCTCCACACTCCATCTCAATCCAAAAAGAAAGACACACCTCAACACTCCCATACTGCTGAATCACTGATGTACTCAATGCAAAATCAGGAAGTGCTATATGATTCCTATTTGGACAGCCACTAGTCCATAAGAAATCAAGGAATATGAAGTCACCAAACAACCAAGATATCGCTGTCCTATCAAGTAGGATAGGTGACAGATTCAAAAATGAGGCGTGTATGCAATCAATGCCCAACACAAACAGTTTTTGAATGGCTTGTTCACTACAAGTGTCATCAACAAAATCAACTTCTCCACCAATGAATTGATCACCATCAAGTAAAACTTCAGATTTAGTAAAAACTTGCTTACCACCAAGCTGATGTGAAAAAGTTGTGACCTCGTGATGGTGTAAGGAAATATGATTGTTGTTTCCAAAATCAAAACGGTTACCATCCATTTGTATCTTATCTTCAACTCTTTCAAGCACCTCTTTACTGGAAATTTGATGATCAATACTTGCACTTTGGATTCCAACACTTGTAGACTTCTCTTCATTATGTCCTCCATGTGTGAAGGCTGCTAACTCATGAGAATGGGAAGGAAAACTTTTGTGGCCCCAAAGCAAAATGTTAGGCTCCTCCATACTTGCTTGGAACACCATTGAATCTTCTTCAAACGGATCTTCATCAAATGAATCTTCATCAGATGATGTCACAAGGCAGCAAGGTGTGTCCAACTTGAACTCTTCAATCCTTTCATCTATATCTTGAGTCTCCTTAGATCATAAAAAACTGGAATCATTATGCCCCATTTTCTCCTTAAGGAGTCTATCGATTCATTCAACTATTTGTTTGATTTCCATCTCCTTTGTATCAGCTTCTTGTTCCTTAAGGGTGGCTACAATAGATGTGTTGTACCCAAAATTAATTTTTTGGCATTCTGTGTAAATTGAGCTAAATCTTGTTAAAATGCCATGTTAAGTCAGTTTTAGGTCAAACCAATCATAGAATCTTGATGGGTTTCTGTCAAGGAACACATGTGCAAAATTCTGAAATTTTGAAAATTAGGGTTTTTTCCCCTATTTTCAGGGAAATCCCCCGAAAATAGGACCTTCCCAGAAATGATCGAAAATGATTTTGATAGGCTTAAAAAGCTTCACGATCACATTGGTCAAGTCAGAATCATCAAAAGACATGTTTTACTCTGGTGGGTCTATTTCTTTTTTTCAGGAACAAAGTTAGAACCTCTGCAGCCATTAATGGCAGATTGGCCAGTACCAGGTGCTGAAAGTTAAATTCCAAAAGCTTCGACGACGCAACCATGGCGGAAAAGGTCAAAAATGATGCCGTTTGATGAAGGAGAATCCCGAAATTGAAAAAGATCAAAATTTGACTAACTCTGGAGATGTTACGAAGGGGAGATTGCTCACATGTTGAAAAGGCGCCTTTTTCAAGCAGGGCGCCCATGATCTTTGAAGGTCAAATAAAGTCAGTAAGATCATCCGAAGCAGTCATTCTCAACGTTTGATTGCTGACTCAACAGTGAAACAAATATCCAGATCATCCGATGAATAGATCACTAGCAACTGCTGACGAAGCAAAAAGAGGCAGTTGAGGAAACATCAAGAAACCACAGTTGACGACAAAGTTCTAAGGAAAAAGAGCCTTTCCAAAAGAAAGGCGCCCTTCTTTCTTGACCTCCAGATGCTGATAAATGACAAAAGGCTTCCCAGGATATCTTTCTCAGCCCAAGTAGATCTCGTAAACGCAACTGCAAGCATCAACATCTGTCAGAGCAGTCAACGGATAATCTGAATCAAAGTAGGCAACTTTCCAGATGAAAATAATCAAGCTAAAAGGCAAAAGCGCCCTTTTCAAGGAGAGGCGCCCTTGAATAAAGGAACCCTAATTTGAGATTCAGATTTCCTGAAGACAGTCATTTCTGGCGAAGCAGAGCTAGGAACCTAATAAGACATCAAGTGAAAACATCTGACTCTCCAATCAACGAGAAATCCAGTTCAAGGCACGAGAGGTCATTTCAGATAAGCTGAAGAACGAAGATTGAAAAATCACTAAGGCATTGGCAAAAGCGCCCTTTCTTGGGAAAGGCGCCCATTCTTTTGGAGCCCTAAACTCAGTTTTTATCATGCAGTCTCCCAGGCACTTCTTTCCAGTATGGATCCAGCTCCGCAGTGAATGTGTCCGTGACGTCTCAGGGTCAACAGACAACGCTAGATTCAGGATCAAACAGGGGGTTTTCAGGAGAGAAAATACTAAAAAACTTGCAAAAGATGAAAAGGGACGCCTAAAAGAAGTCAAAGGTCATTTGTTGACTAAAGTCAAAAGCTTTTTGAGTTAAAGTTGGCTAAAACGCTCCACGATTGGTGGAAATCACCTTTTTAACTTCAGATCAAACTCAAATCACCTTTTGAGCTTGTGTTAGGTCCCCAAATTTGTGGATCTGAAGCTCAAACATATATATTCAAGGAGATGGCGTCCCCTTTTCATTATTTCATTGCAGATTCAAAGATAAAAACAGCCACAAGCTCTCAAGGACGCCATTGAAGATCTGAAGGAGGTTTTCATCCGTTCTTCATTTTTATTTGCAGATCTGAAGCAGGAAAAGATTGCCATTTTGAGGATTGGGTCAGAGATAGTTTTTTTTTGAAGATCAGATAAAACTTCCAATCCACCTTCTGTCTTTTTCCTCTCTTCTTGTCTTAGGTTTTCTTGCATCTGACAGAAAAAGCAACAGGCTACATCAGATCAGATCAACTGGGTAGATTCAGCATCATTTTCCGGAGAAACCCATCTCAACAAATTTTCCAAAATCAGCAAACTTGCTGCCCCTATTTTTGGGGGTTTTTCCGAAAAAGTTTCAGAATCCAAATTCTGAGGAACTGGGTTTGTTCAGCATTGAAGCACGAACAAAACCCATGTGCCAGATTTTTTCCGGAAAAATACTTCTCGGCAGGACGCTATTTTTAAGGGTTTCCGAAAATCATCTGAACTAGGTCAAGCTTACAGTCAATCTTCAAGTTTTTCAGGATGCAGTACTCCCAGGTGCAATACGAGACCAAGACGGTCTTACTCCATGATTACCTGAAAACAGTTGACACAAATCTGCACCAAGTAAATCCGGTGGTCGATTTGGAGCAGCTAGAAGGCATGAATCAAATAACATTGCAGAATATCGAAGAATCCGGGTTGCTACAGGCCACATCAATTCCCATCACACTACAAAGCGTAGAGCTTGTAATCGCTTGTATCAAGCATTACAACCCTACCACCAGAGAAATCAGAGCAGCAGATGGAAGAATTGTTTGCAGTTTAAAGCCTCAGGATATCGAAAGATGTTTTGATATTCCATCACATCCTAATAGCAAAGTCATATCATTGACGGAATGTGAAAAAGCATTTGAGACAGCTAAGGACAAATGTCAAAGGATTATGGCCGAAAAATGGCTAAAAGTGACAAAGGCAAACTTGCCTAAGCCGTTGGGACGAGGAGAATGCAAAGATGAGTACGCAGTGTTAATCACTCTACTCAATAGAATCACTGGAGAAGAAGATGGTCGTCAATTTCAGCCATGGATGTACTATGTCATCGCTAAAATCATTGGCAGAAGGGAATACTATGACTGGGCCACTTTGATCAGTGACACACTCCACCGACAAATCACTAGGTATCTGGAAGCTCATAGGTTCCACATGTGCTCTTACCTGGTATACTTGATCGCCTTCCAAGGTGAATTCAGGTTATTGAACAATGTGGGAACCTTAGGTGTGCAGAAGGTTCACGAACATTTCACACGTCTTGAGTTTACTCAAGCGGGAAGGCACTTCAAGAAGACAAGTGATCACTTCACTATGCACACAATACGTGAGCTTAACCATGAGATGCACGTGCGTATTTCACAGACAGCCAGAGAGGCAATGGCGGATTGGGCAGATTGGTTCATCCAATTTCCTACGTTCTCCTACATACGCGTGTATGGCTACATTGGCCACCCTGCCATGCTACCAAGATACCCTTCAGATAGGGTAGTCTTCATGGAATTCCTGAGACAGTTGTCCGAGGTTCATATCCACTTGCGCTTGAAGAGGAAGACAGCTGTTAACTTTCCCGTTGAAATGGGACTGTATAGATGTGGATTCGCGGCAGATGCTAAGATGATGAGTCAAGAAACAGCGAGGTTTAACCTCAAGTATCTCATTGATAGAAGATCCTATGATCCCAGAGGACTCTATGCAGCACACCTTGAGCAACACTCGTCACATAAGTCTTCTATGGAAGATTATTGGGTAAATTGTAAAGACGAGTATGAAGTGCGAAGAAGGAACTACAGCAGATTCAGACTCTCACAGATTGCTGATTTTATGTCAGCAGACATTGAGGGCCTCTCCGACGATGAAGGGGAAGTCATTCTCCCCTCATTCTTTGCAGATTCAGTTGACTCCCAACCGCTCCCGAGAGTGGATTGGTATGCCAAAGAAGACACTTCTATAGAAGAAAGAACGAGTAGAGTGGTTAGAAATAGCCAACTCTATCTCGACAGCAAGAAATCAAGGAAGGTGATACCTCACAGAGCCGCCACAGGTTCAGTCTACACCACCTTCCACTTCAAGAAGGAAGCCAGGCAGAAGCAATGGTGCAATCCTCCCCGAGGGGATGTCGAAGCCTAGAACACAGAGGACACCAGTGGAGAGCCACACATAGTCCTGAAATAATCACAGGTATTGCTGCCCCAGAACAAAGAGTAGAGACTGCTACCCCTGATTCAGCAGAAATTATCACAGAGGAACCAGCAGCAGTAGTTGTTGAAGAACCAGTGGCTGAGCCAATGGTAGAAGCAGCAGCAGAAACGGTGCATGTTATGGAAACAGAGCCACCTACATCACCAGTGTCACAACATACACAAGTCCTCATCGACTTGGATTCGCCACCGAGAGACATTGCTCCAGCACAGTCTCACACATCTAGCGTTCAAGGGCCTCACGTCCCTCCTAGTGAAGTCCGTCGAGATTCTATTTGGCTCGAAGGCTTCCTAGGAAGGAAGAGGGAGAAACCCTCCTATGAACTTGACTTTACCGAGTTCGACCACGTCCCACAAGACACGCCGGCGAAAAGGTTGAAGAATCAAGTTCACATAGAAAGGAATGCAGAGTGTGAGATCATCATAGAGACTGCCGCTCCACCAGTAGAGAAAAGCATACACGAGGTTCAAGTAGGGGACTACACTTTGTCTCAACTTAACCTCGGGAAGACTACACGACAGGTGGAGGCGGATCTTCTCGGAATAGCTTCGGTGAGCGCACAAGAAAGAATGGCCAAGGATGGTAAAGAAAAGGCAGCCTTAAAGGCTGAAAATCAGAAACTGAGGTCTTACATAACCAGCTTGATACATGGCACACCAAACGTCTCAGCCTTACCAGCAGGACTACTAGATCTCCCCGCCGAACAGAATCATCGGCAATTGTTAACATTCGGCAAACACTTGAGAAATCAGGTGGAAGAGTTTGTTCTCAAGGGTAGATGCGTACTGGGAAACCTATACCAGTTACGAGATAGAGCACATGAACTTCGTGTGGAGATCCAGCAGTCGGAACAGAAGATTGCAGAAAAGAGGCTTGAAGACGAAAGCACAATTGCAGATTTGCAATTAGCATATCAATCAGTATACTCTGAGGAAAACAAGCAACATCTTTTTGCTTGGAAGGAACAATTAGCGTACAAGGTGAAAGCCTACGACGCTCATTCAGTAGAGATGATTGATTACAGAAGGGTGGTTGCCACTATTATCAACTTCGCAAGAATGTTGGTAATATCTTTCCCTTGCATGGAATATCAGCGTGAAGGAGGAGAATATGTCGAGTTGGTGACTGTACAGAACCAGTTCAGAGATGTCATCCGCAGTACCTTTCTTGATGATCCAGAGGGTTGCAAGCTGGCTAAGGTAGCAGCTTTATCAACCAAGTTAGAAGAGGCAGCATCTCAATGCATTGACTTCGGAAATCAGCTCACAACGGGTGAGATCATGCTTCGACGCCACGTCATCATTCTACGGAGCATTAACTCCCCAGAAGCTGATGAAGTCAACCAATGGATAGAGACACTGTTGATTAATGGCGAGCTATAAATGCACCAGAAAAGGACGCCATACACCCTCCAAGTGGCATTCATGAGACTTGAGTTGACTTGATGCTTCTTTCCAAGTCAACTCAAGGTGCTATTAAATGTAGTTGGAGTTAACTTGATGCTTCTTTCCAAGTTTAACTCCACTTTCCTTAAATCATGCATTGTCAGATCCCACTGATTAAGGATGTCTAATTGGCTTCCATGATTCGTGGATCTTAGATCTCCACTAAATGTGGATGTCTATTTTGGAGGGATACTTTACATTTAAGTTCACCTTTAGTTTGCTTTCAGTCAACTGAAGTAGTTTCCAGTTGACTCTTTGTTTACTTTCAGTTAACTGAAGTAGTTTTCCAGTTAACTGCTTGTTCCCCCTTTTTAGGAATAAATCTTGCTAATTGATTGGCAAGAACTCATTGTTAACTCAAGGAGATTTTGGGGTTACCCACTCCTTTGAGTTCTATAAATAAGAGCCTTGGGCTCATTATTTGTTTAACTTTTACTTGCTATGCAAAATTGCTGCGCCATTGTTGCCAACAGCTTTGAAAGCGAATACTTGTTCACTCTTGGATGAGAGTTCGTTGGACGATTGTAATTGTGCATGATTTCGTGCCTTTGCTTTCCCAACTTTTGTAGTTCGTTGATGAAGCATTGAAGAAGAATATCAGAAGGCGCTTGCGTTTTGATCATCTTATTTGAGTTATGTCTACGTCTTGTGTCTAATAACTTGTTGTCTCATTTCCCTCCTCGGATAGGAGTCCCTCCTCCTTGGATATTTGTTATTGACAGTTATCGTTTGATGTTGTTTAATGTGTTGACTTCCAAGCTATACTTCGGATAGGAGTCCCTCCTCCTTAGCAAGCTCGTTGGCCAAGGCATCGTGATTTTGTTGTTTCTAGTAAACTATTTCTTAAGCTCATACCTCGGATAGGAGTCCCTCCTCCTTGGCAGATCTCAGATCTAGTTTACCGTGTAGAGTGTTTGCTTGTACCAACCTTATCCCGGTGTATACCCGAGAGTTCAGAGCCTCGGTCATATCCTCTGGAGACGGTGAATTCAAGTGATCCAACCATCCCATTCCCGCTCCTTTACCCTCATGCTCTGTTCATCTTGAAGGTATTGGATAGATAGAAGCTAGTTAGTCGTAGTTAAGATCTGCAGAAACCAGAGAAAAGCTTAGCTACGGTGCATTGTGTTTGTGCACCCTTGTGTCCTGCCGCTGAAGCATAAAAAGATAGGAACTTAGTTAACATTTCCCTTCCCTACGCATTGCTCCCAGCAGAGAAGGACTTCTCCTCTTTAAATAACGAAGAAGTGTTGCAAAACATTTGAAATAGCTGAACGTTTACAATCAGCACTCCAGAGGTGCTAATTTAAACGCCAACAAGATGAATGATTTTCTACTTCGCATAAAGAATGATGAGCGAAGGTTAGATCAAAGCAAAGCTTATCAACCTCTTTCTCCTTCTCTTGGTAGGCATCATAAGTCTCTTCTACAAACTTAATAGCATTATCTCTATCTGTGAGTAAGTGCAAATAATCAGACTTAATGGATTTCAATGCCTCTTTGATGATTTGCATCTTGGAAAGAGTGTCTCCACCCTTAACTCCATTCTGTCTAACTTCAACCTGAAACTTTCAGTAGAATTCTTCAATAAAATTGTGTGCTATCAAATCTTGATAACACTTTAACAATTTTCTCATCTGAAACCAATAAATTATCCTTCAAAACTTGCAGCTCTTTAGGCCCTTGATCATAATCAGCAAAGAGGCTTTGCTCATCAAACATCAACTTTTCTTATTTGCTTTCTTTGGCAAGATTTTCAAAGTCAGCTTCTTTACTAACCTCTTCACTACATAACTCCTAAATAGAAGGCCTGTCAGCAACTTCATCAAGCAAATTAGTATCTCTATCTTTACCTTTCAAGTTCTCATACTCTTCTTGTGTGTCAATCTGAAAGGCAACCAAACCATTTTCTGATTTTAAAACATTCTTCTCTTCAACAAAAGAATTCTCGTTCTCATTAGCTTTTACTGCAACTTCTCCAAAGATCACTTCATTGCTTGCAATGCAAACTGAACTTTGAACTTTATCAAGACCAAAGGGAAATGTATCCCACTCCAGTTCTTTATCATTTCTTGGTGACATCACGCACAAATCCCAAATGTGAAAGGTTTGATTGTAATGATCAATAGGAAAAAGATCATCATGCTCCTCTTGGATTGTTGACTCTTTGAATGAGTCACTCCTAATTCCCCTTAAACTGAAATCTTCATTAATAGCTTCCTCCAAGAGCTTAGTTTGATGATCAAGCCCAATACCTCCCATGTCATTATCATTGTACTAAAAATTAAAGTCATCAAGGCTGATTGTTTTGAATATTTTATCATTCTTTTCTTCATTAGAACTATCATGAGTAGATGTGTTGCTGATTTTATCATTAGCATCCACATACATACCCAAGAAGTCTTCTTGGTCTCTTGTCATAAATTTGTCTTGTGAAAACTCATGAGGGTTTTAAACAGCAACACTAAAAGAATTATCCATCACCGAATCTTCAACAAGTGGAGGCATAAACACTACAGAATCTCTACCAACAACATCATTATGGTAATGATCATAAGCTGGTTCAAGGACACCACTAGTATTCCCTTCATCTTGCTCTTCTTCAATGCAATCATCCCACACAACGGTTCTACCAACATCTTCTGTGAAACCATTTGTCTCAATATCTTCATCGGTTGAATCCTTATTAGGACTCAAGACTGTTGTTATGTTCTTCTTATCCAAAAAATCTTCATTATTTCCCATCTCATGCAAGTCTACAAGTGTATTTTGGGATTCTAACTTAATCTCCTCATTTGTCAAGGTATCTTCGTCAAGCACACTATCATTTTGAAGCAAAATGTGCACCTTGCTTGTGTTTTCTTCAGCACTAGTTGACTGATTTTTCACTTCAATTTGCTTACTTGTGGGCTGCAAACCACAAATAGATACTTTTGCTTCTTCCTTTCCTGATTCTTCAACCATGGCAAGTTTTGCTTCTCTTTTAATTTTTTTCTTGATGTAGTTGACCACACCCACTTTTCCAAGTTTCCTAATCAACACACAATTCAAGTAGCAGGCAAAAGAAACATCGTTCTTGAACTCATCTGACATACGCTGATATTTTGCACGGAATTCACATTCCCTCATGAACTATTCGGAATATCCGCTGAAGTCCATTGTGGCAACACTAATTTTTTTGTTCTCACAACAGGATGGCAGGAACTTCTGCTCTGATACCACTGAAATGTGCCACTAAGTTTTTTCTTTGAAATTTCACCAACACAACCAGCAATACGCCAAATGTTAGCGTTAGCTTCCAAAAGATAATCCAACTAAAAGTAACCTTCGCCAAGAATGTTCACCAAGATCCTATTGAAAGGTGAGGTGATAGCATATGACGATGGGATCGTTAGTAGAAATCTGAACTGAAATATAAAGCAGGAAATGAAATGTAGGCGGTGATCCAACCATGAGCAATCCACGCTACCACTTGTTCAGTGGGGGGAAATATAATTGCAATGAAATACAATTCTTCCACTATTAGCAAGCATCCACTCAACAGTGGGAATTCGCCACTTAAACAGTGGGTGAAAGATGAAGATACAATATTAATTTCCTCCACATTGGCAGTAAACCATCCAGGGTTAAAGTGTTTGCATAAGAAATCACAAGTAAATACAGCAATAATAATGACTGGATTAGTACTACTAATTCACAGCCTTACAATGTAATTTATCTGCCATTTACAAGTGTTACAATGACATAATCAATGCAAATACTTGAATGATGATCTCCCAACTTCTAAACTTCTCAATTACAAAATTACAAGCCAAAATCTGAACTATTAAAAATCTGATATCAATAACCAGCAAACTGAAATGTCTAACCAGCAAACTGTAACACACTAAAATGCTCACAACACCTTCAAAATACCTCCAAATGATCTGAAATAAAATGCAAATGCTTCCTAGGAGGATGGCGCCCAATGTCCAACACATAAACTGCATCAAGAGCTCACCTGTAGCAACCTAACCCTTACGTGAAATAAAAATTCCTTATTTTTTAAAAAACTTATAAATGAAAGTAAACGAGTAATAAACACTGTAACAAAAATTTTCTTTTCATTTCAATTGAAAATACATCATATAAATACAATTAAATGCATTTCATAATACAATCACTGTTTCCTTTTCAAAGTAAATAACAGAGTACGAAAGCACGAAAATACATACACAACTTAAACAGCTTTTGCACAATTAGTAGTAAGACAGTCCAGGATCTTCCCTTTCAAATCTTCGTTCTTCAGACGTCTGTTGTGGAGGAGAAACATCACTCGGGTGCTTTTTCACCAACCACGGACTTATAATGCGGTCCCCTGCACATTCATTTTTCAATGAATGGCCCTCCCTTCGTCCGAAGGATTGGTTGAGTAACCGACTCTGTTAACCAACTGAGCATAGTGGTGTGTCCTACATAACTAGATTATTGTAAATCCCACAATCCCAAACTAGTATGTACTTGTTGGATCACGGTGAACTAACAATGTAATCATCACCCGATCTAAGAGGATGTAGGTACATTACATTACTATGGTAGTAGTATTCTAGTTCAGTAAACGACTGAGTAAGTCATCTATCACTTACACTACTCAGGGCCGATTTGACTTGGGGCTATCTTACTCTACGCGTAGGCTATGTCCTTAAATGGGTTAGAGTCATCCCAGACTTCCTACATCAAACTATCTACTTAGAAATGAATCAGTCTACAAGTGTCTTGTAAACTAACTACTATTTAGAAAATCTTTATCCTAAGAGTGTTTAACTTGTCACAGTTAACCTAATAACTTAAGCTTAAGACCATACTTGGTTCTGCCTTCATTTCGATCCTAGTAGATAATAACTACTTCATTGTATTCTCCATATATGGAGATCATCCACAACATACAACATTCATTCTAAATGCATTTAATCCTTCCCTTTATCTTTTTCGCTTATTTTCCTTCTTATGCAAAATAAATAAACTCTTCCCTTAAGTTCTTTTCACATATATCCCCTTTTCACCCATTCCCTTTTTCAATGGTTCCCTTACACAAATTCCCTATTATGCATTACTTGTAAATGTTCATCTTAATAGTTCTTTCCTCCTAGAACTATGGAAAACAACAAACACAAGATAAAAGAAACCAGCACTCAAATTAGAGTTACAAATTAAAGAAAATCCATGCCTGATTCTAAGCTTCTCCTTCCAAAATTGTTCTTTCAGTCCCTCTTTCAACCAAGCCTCCAGAATAACAGAGACTTCTCACTAAAATTGGCTTCACAATGATAGTTTCTCACTCTATGATGAACTTCCTAAGAATCTTCTCTCAATAATGAATCCACCACTAATTTCTTACTCAACAATAAACTCACAATGACTTCACTCTTAGCTCAAATTGGGATTTTCACTATTTATGGCAATTGCTGGTAAAATCACTGTATTTTTTTACTCAGCAAAACAGAGTATGCAAGCAGTATAATGAAATGGAAATGAAAGCTCATAGAAAATACTAAACTCGGATTGCACGAGTGATAAGACATTGAATGGCATGGCGTCTATATATAGGGCCCGAAATGCAACGATTTCCACTAATGAAGGCATGTAGAATGACAACACAATGCCCAGAAACATTCAAAGTGAGACACGGCGGGTTTCTAAACCCTTATTCATCAAAAATGGAGGTGATTCAACTTTATTTGAGCCAGCAAATCAAGAATAAATCAACTCAGAAAGGGAAAAACGCAACCTACAAGAAGTTACTAGTTATGGCGCCCATGAAGAAATGATTCACCATTTTAGTGAATCGGTCAAGGAAGATCTCACAACACCTCATGCAATGTAGGCTGCGTCGCCCTCTTTTCCAACTTCGTTTGAAGATTTCTTCCAGCATTTTTGTGCTTTCTTCAAACGCCATTTCACAGGAAAAAACTTTCTTCAGAAAAATTTTGCCTTTTTAACTATTTACCTTAAATATTTCAATTCCTCTTATAGTTTCATGTCTTTTCAAATGAAAAGGCTCAATTCTTTATAGTTTAAGAGATTTAATTTATTTCTCTATAGTTTCATTCTGAAATATTTACACCAAGTAAAAATTTAAATCTTTTAATTTTTCACTTTAGAGTTTTAAAATATTTAAACTATATATTTATATATATTATATATTATATATGTATACATATTAAGTAATTATTAATATATTCATATAATATATATATATTTTCTTCATTACTCTTGCAATGTTATATATATCTATACATATGTATATATTATCTTACTATAATATATATACATATATTTATCCTTTATATAATATATACAAATATATATATTTATGTATCTATGTATATATCGTTTAATATCCATATGCCATCGATATATACATATATACATACATATACATGTAACTTACCAGACAATAATATCATAGTATTATTTTTATCCACAAATAATAGGTAGAGTGTGTATGTATATACATGTGTGTTGTACCCCAAAATTAAAAATTTTGTTACACTTAGACATTTTGAAGAAATGAGTAAATCTGTCAAAAAGGTCAAAATGTGGGTGTGCATGTCTTGCATGAGGGGTAAGAATGAAAAATTTCCAAAATCTGATGATCTGGGTCTGCTCAAAGCGACTTAATCTATACAACCCAGATCTCAGTTTTTCATCCCTACCTTTTAGGAAAACTGCTCTGGGTTTCTTTCGAAACGGATACTAACAAAACTTTCTAAAAATAGAAAGTTGGTCCGTTAGGGTCCAAACTGATTTTGATTGGCTCAAAATACTTCCTCATCAGGCTGGTGCAGTCAAAATCAAGAAAGGATCAGTTTTTCCCTAGTGGGTCTATTTTGCTTTTCCAATTTTAGAAAGCATTTCGGGAGCTTCAAAAGTCATCAATGGAGGTCAGTCAGTTGCCAGGCGCTAGATCCAACATGCAAGCACTGAACAGAAGATGGGATGGCGAACACGCACGAAGAACGAAAAATGAAGGTGAAATCTGTGAAAATTTGGCTGTCTGCTTGACATGGCGCCCCAGGTGAAGAAGGGCGCCCATCTTTTTAGGGCATTAAATGATAAAATTAGGGTTTGAGCTCCTAGTCAAAGTTGTTCAAAATCCTCCCAGCTCCGCAATGAATCCGACAGTGCAGTCAACGGATCATCCAGTCACCCGGAATTTGAGGTCAAATAGGGAAGTTTCAAATAGAAGACAGAATGAAAATTATGAAAATGTTTGAAAAATATTCTAAGTCTGGAGCAAATGGGAGCCCCTTGAACAAAAAGGCTCTGATGATTTCGAAGGCCCAAACAGATGATTTTGCCAGTGAAGCCTCCAAGATGACTTCCTCAGAATTGATCATGCTTTCCAATGAGATCACCGGCACGTCAATCGGAGATGGCAGTCACCTGATGCAGCAGGCGGAAAAGAGGGTCTAACAGGAGCCAAAGTTAAAAGCAAGAAGAAAATATAGAAAAACGGACAACTCTGGTGAAGTTGGGCACCCTAGCTTGCCAGGGGCGCCCAAGCTTTTGAAGCCTCAAATCTAACTTTCTGATAGAAGTGTCTCTAGAAGACCCCTCTTGGATTATCCTCAACTCCATAACAAGCCAAGCCATCAATCAATCCGGCGCCTAAAACTCCAGATCTGACGAGACCATCTATAGAAGAGAAATTGATGAAGAAATAATGAAAAATATTCTAAGTCTGGTCAAGATGGGAGCCTCTGGAGGGAAAGGGCTCCCAAGATTTTGAGGTCTGAAACGATGGAATTTGTCAACGCAGCCTCCAAGATCACCTCGTCATATTCAATTGAGCTATCTAACGAAGCTGACGGTCAGTGAATTGGATCAATGTAGCTCCCGGAAACGGGATTTCATCAAAAAGTCAAAGGGAAATGAAGAAATTGAAAATCATGTAAAAATGGCTAACACTGTGAAAGTTTAGAGCCCTTGGAGGAAATAGGCTCCCATGAATTTGAAGGCCAAAACGAAGTTTTTAGCCAGAAGTCCCTCGAGGGTGATCTTCTCAGAATCAATCAGGCTACGCGACAAATCATCCAGCTTGTTCATCGGATCAATCTGGAAGGCGGAGATTAGGGTGAAAGTAGGGGTTTCAAAATTGAGGAAAAGTTGAAAACTTATGAAAAATGGTTAAGTCTAGAGAAGGTTGGCGCCTCCAACCAAGAAGGGCGCCCAAAATACCATGTCTTAGATTTTTTATTTTTTTTTAAATTCAAAATTTCAAGTTGAAGGCAAATGTCCAAGTTCAATGCACAAGATGAGTTTAGGGTTTTGGAGAAAGAAAGCAAAAGAAAGCAGGGTTTTTTCAACCCTAAAACTTCTTTTAAAAAGCCTTTGTCTTTCTTTTTTCATTATTTTTGCAGGGAGGCGTCCAAGGTGAAGAAGAGCAGCAGTTGGAGAATTTTCTTTTCAAGATTGAAGATTCAAGTTTGCTGATTTTCAAAAGTTCTTCATTAATTTTCAGACCAGCATCATAAGGGCCTTGTTTTTTCATTTTTTTTTATTCAAAACATCGAATTTTTGAAGAAGAGGGCCAAGGATTTCGATTTTCAGTCATCTGGGTCTTTTCATCTCATCTTTTTGAAGAATTTTTGAGGAAATTTATGAAGTTGCAGCAGCTACTTTTTACTTGCATGTCAGTGAAATCGTCAGAGTTTTCAAATTTTGATCATCTGAGTTCTCTTAAAACAATCCTCTGAAGAAAACCCAGATCTCAGCTTTCTTCAAGAAAATTTCAGATCCTAGAGTTTGCTGCTTTTTCGATCAGCCTTCAGTTTTTTTCAAATCTGATCAACTGGGTTCATTCCAAATTGTATTCTGAACAAAACCCAGGTACCAACTTTTTTGGTGGAAAATTGAAGACATTAGGGTTTGCTGCTTTTTCAATCTACATTCAATATTTTCAAAAACAGACGATCTGGGTTGTCTCGTAAAGGAATTCTAAACAAAACCCATGTCTAAGAAAAATCTTGAAAAATTTATCCATTTGAAGAAGAAAACTAGCAAGCTAAATTTAGAAAGTTGTGCAAAAGTTGTCTGAATATAGTCGAGTTTACTGTCAAAATTCAAGTTTCTCAACATGCAGTACTCTCCCATGGGATTCAGAACCAAGTCAGTATTGTATCTCACAGCCGCAGGCCTGACGATGTTGAGAACTGCTTTTCAAATGACACCATGGACAGAAAACTTCATCGTCTTAGCTGAAGAGCATGAAAAGGTGTGATATGAGCAAAAAGGGAAGGTATCGGAAAAGAGTTGTGCAATATACTCTTCTGTTGGAAATCAAGAGAAGTGTCAGAAGCATAAAGTTGCAGAGCCGCCAAGTTATCAATTAGTGAGTCATTTTTTCAGGCAGCAATGTTTTTCAAGAATAGAACTCATAAAGCAACTGAAGAAGTGGAAGATTCTCTAAGTTTGATCACAGAAGGCGAAGAGATTTTGGAGAATCCGAATATTTGGCGGATGTGATTGAGATTTAAAGCGTCTTTCATCTAGAAGCTTTATTTCCGCTTTCTTTCTATTCTTGGAGCCATTCTTATCCATTCTTTGAAGAAGAGAAAGAGGATAAATTGTAATAGTTGGTGTTCCCTACTTTTTCATGCTTTCTTAGGTGTTAGATGTTATCTTCTTTCTAGATTTAGAAATAAAGTTTGCTTGCTGAGCAAGCCCTAGTTGTACAAGCAAGGAGATTTTAGGGTTCCCTACTCCTCTGCTTGCCTATAAATAAGAGCATTTGCTCATTATTTTCTTTAACGGTTATTGTGATAGCAAATTGCAAGCCTGTAATGCAACAAGTTGTTATTCAGTGTCAGTTCAATTGTGTTTATGATAGCGAATTGTTGAGTCTCTTTTAGCCAGCAAGTAGTTGTAATTGTTGTTCCCTTTGTGTAAGAACAAGATTGCAAGCCTCTTTAGCTGCCAGTTCTTGTTCCGTGCATGTGTTTAGTGTAATTTTTGTTCCAAAAGTTTGAGAAATAAAGTCTTGACCCTCTTTTGCCTTGATATATTGTCTCAAATTTCCATTTATTGTGTTATGCTTATATGAGCTTTAATTTCAGCTTGCATTGAAAATAAGTAGATGTATGTTGGAAGGAGAGTTTATCTAAGTATTTTGTCAAAAAATCAATCCTTGTCCATTTCTAATTTCTCTTGCTCTACGTTTACTTGAGAAATTAGAAACATCATTAGCGTAGGTTAGTCGTAGTTGAAGTTCTAAAACAAAAAATCTCAGCTACGGCCCTTGAGTTTTATAAACCTTGTGCTCTTAGCTGATAAAAAAGATAGGCAAATTAGATTTAATTTATTTCTTTCGCAACATCAGCAAGAGGGAGTTTCCCCTCCTAATTTGAAGAGCAGTTTATCTATGCATAGTTGTCTGTTTCAAATCTGCATTCCAGAGGTGCGAATTTAAACGCCAACAATGTGTATAACTGTATATACCTCTGTGTATACGTATGTATATGTATACCATGTTGACACATACGTATGAGCATATCCATTTCCCTATCATACGTTTGTATCGATATGTTTATACATATGGATATGTGTACATAATGTATACATGTGTATACATACCCACTTAACCTATACACATGTATCACTCACATTTTCCACACAAAGATCACAGTATAGTAAGCCTGATAAATAAACAATCATCACTCACAAAGCACAAAGAAGTAAACCAAACTCCTAAAGCCTATGGATGACTTATCAAGACCAACTTATCTGACTTGGTTCCTCCAAACCCATAATGATGTGTGTGTATGCTCAAATAGTTAACATTACCGGTTAAACGACCAAGCCCCTCTACCAAGTGATATTTCCCCTTTGCCTAGAGTAATGGTTTGCATACCTGCATCCATTGTCATAAACTCACGGCAATCAAATGCTCACAACAATAGTAGTATATATAAACTTCACAAGATATATCAACATTATTCATTAACCTCTTAATGCATATTTTCACCATGAATAACATCAATTGAAGGAACATAAAATGAGACAATCATTAATGTACAATACTCATATTGATAACAAGGTGCAACATATCTTCTTCATTCACAGAATTGTCTTTTACAAACACTTATTCCCTATGCAGTACTAATATCTTAGTAGCTATATAATCGGGGTGTAACATCACCAAATAATTAAACACGAATTCCAAGGCAGTCCTAGGCAAGATATGGCCTCCAAGAGGGGCGAACTTCATTTAAAAATTGGAAACTTCAAATTAAAATCTGAAATCGCATGAAAAGAGTCGCCTCTAGCATAGGAAAGTAATGAGCAAACACTCGTGACCAAAATAAAATCACACAAGGAGCTGCTAACAAAAACATCTTTCAGCCATGACTGAACCAGCAACTCAAAACTGTGAATATATGCAAAAATTCATCAACTATGAAGCTCAATCTGCTAGTCTGGATGAGAAGCAGCAATATTCCCAACTAGGTGTTGTCTTTCAAACACGAAATTGGACAAATGCTAGGAGGTAAGCATTCCCCAAAGCCAAATTCATGAAGTCATTCCGACAGCATAACATTAGCATAAACATGGATACCAAAAGTTGGAGCAAACACTCTCTTAAATAGAATACTCAGATGACCTTTCACCTTCCACCTTTTTCCCTCCAAAAAAGGATGCCCATTCTCTTTTTGAAATATTTTATTTTTCAAAATATTTAATTCTCCCTTAATATGGTGTCCAAATTCCAAGGCATATTAAAACAATATAAAATATCAATTATTCCCTCCATGAGGCATCCACCCTTTATGACCACCTTTTAAAACAACTTCAAGTCATTAAACTAGGCCAAAGGGCCCAAATATGAAATATAACATTAATGACTTAAAATAACTTATTTCACCCAAAATGAACCTCAAAATGTTGAAAACCAAATATGCTCCAAACTGCACTGCCAGTAATGTAAATTGAACTGACTACTAATGCTACTGCCAAAGATGGCACTGCCAAAAATAGAGCTTACTAAAAATAGTAAACTCTGAAAAGTTACCCAATGTATCTGAATGTCATATCACTGCGAAGCTTTCTGAAAGCCCAGAAAGAATCCGCAATCCAAATTTTGAAACTCCAATGTATAGGTAAAAATAGCAAGTTCTAAGAAAGGTTGTCCAATGGAGATGCATATTACACCATACCAAAGCTCTCCAAAAACCTAGAAAACTCCACTAGACATGCAATAGAAACTCATACATGCAAACCTTCAAAAATGCATCAGAAACCTCATATTAAATAGGAAACCCTAATTTTACCTCTAACAAGCCTATGGTTTTCCGGAAATATGCTATCAATCACCAAAGAGCGTATGGCTAAAATGGGGACATTACATAATCAGAGATATAGCAATTCTAATTTTAACCAGATCAACAGCAAGGATAAAAGAGACAAGAACACACATTCACAAAATGACACTAGATATGTGTGGAAAACCCAATGAGGGAAAAACCACAGTGAGAGTTAACTCACAATATAAAGGCTCACTGCGAAAAGGGACTTACAAACTAAGGCGCTACCTTAGAGCAAGATACAAAGGATTTGCTAAACTAAAGCTAACACAACTTCAACGGCAAGATACAAGGACTTGATGAGATTCACTATCTCATAGCAAGATACAAAATTTTATAGAAGAATTACAATATTTGTCAACAATTCACTCTGATGTCTGTGGCATTAAGGTGTGTCTAATCTTTCCTCACACTGTAGCACTAATTTTGTTGGATATTCAATACATTCCACATTCGCACTTCTTCGCACGTATTCACTTCTCCATTACATCTTGCATCCAAGATGTTCCTACATTATATCCACTGCAAGACCTCAAAACATCATTAAACTTGAAATGAAGTGGTTGAAAGTAATCCGCTTATCTAGTGGATTTAGCTTAGCACTTCCACTTTTCAATGGGAAAGCTCAAACAATACTAGAAATGTAAAGCCAGCTCTTCCACTTTTCAGTGGTGAGCAAATACAACAAGAAAGAGAAACTCTCCCACTTCTCAACGGTGAGCAAATACAATACACAAGAGGAACTCTTCCGCATTTCAACGGTGAGTGAGAACCAATGAGCCACTTATTCAATGGGGTGAGTAACACAAAATATTATGACAAAATCACTAATGGTACTACCACTCAATGTTACAATGTTAGCTCAAGGAAATCATCTACAAAATAAAATATGCTATTGCTGATGCAAAATAACTGTTTTAACAATGATAAATATCAACCCCAACATCAGAACAATCATCTAAACAACAACCAATCCAATATGCCTAGGGATAAGAGTGCTGGTATGAACAAGGCTGATCTGATTGGATGGTTCCAAGTCTGTTGTTCCTCTGCTGTAGGCCAAACAGCCACCCAAAATCATTCAAAATGTCATTCTATGCAACCAAGGACACCCCAAGTTGATACCCAACAACTGAAGACATACTCCACTCTAAAAGCAGCCCTCAAAATGCTTGGAAACAGCAATATAAAGGTCTGATATTCATCTCAGATTTACCCAGTCACATATAGCATACTGCGGCTAGCATAATGGCTTCCAAACACCATTCAAACGTTCTTTTTTTACTGCAAACAGGCCTGAAACACCAAACTCAGATCAGGGCACCACCAAAAATGAGGTTAACGCTCCCACAATCTAGGCGTTTACCCTCTAAACTCTCACGCCACCCTCCTAGAACATATACGTCCAACAAGAGGCTATGGTATGGCCTCCAATGATGTCAATCTGCTCAAAATGAGTTTAAAAGAACAGCAAGGATAAATAATGTTGCACCAACAGATCAATATGGCAAATCAGATCCTTCACTTGCCAAGAGGTGTACAGCCAAGACTAGGAAAAAGTGGTACGGCTAGTAGGAAACCTCCTCAATCGCACAGCAAGTAAAATTCTCATTTTCTCCTTCAAAACTGCAACAATACTCACCAAAAACAAACTTAAAACACATCAAAATATTCCATTGTTGGAAATCCAAAAAATTGAAATCTTCAATCAGCTCCAATGGTGACTCCTAGCTGGAATCACACCCGTCTAGCTAGGGAATATCTTGGAATTCTGAAACTAAAAATCCATGAGGGAATTTTTCCTCAAAGATTGTAGAGAACCAAAGCCATTTCAGCAACCATAACATTATCATTCTTCAGCATATGCAACAATGAGCCCCAATGCCTCCTTATATAGATTTTGGGAGGGAAAACTTCAATTTAAAACAATTAATTAATTCACCTTTTTCCATCAAATTCTCTCTTAAAATAAAATAAAATATTTTTTTATGTGCAAGACTCCCTTATTTCTCCTAAGCGTCCAAATGGGGAATTAAAATACCTTTTCGAAAAGATATTACACCTAAGTTATCAAAAATAATGATAAAACATTATAACTTAAGTGAATTAATTATTCCACCCCAAGTTGCAGGAAATCCCGAAACACATCAGAATCCAAATTTGAACATGCAATAGGTGAATAATAGATGTCAATTTGGTGACTTACTATAAATAGACGTGCTCTCCAAGAAGTTTGGAGAACACCCCAAAAGTCGGAAAACACTTCAGAGAGTGTCATTTAGATCAATGTTGCCCACAAAGCTCATTGCCAATAATAGAAACCTTGTAACTCCGAAACTGCGTCCTCCAAGATCTTTGGAGTCCCCTTACCTTACCAATTAGCCCACGGGAACTTAGGAAATAGGCTAACAGTCTTCAAACTAATTAGGCCTAAGAAGGGGACATTACAAAACTTTTGCCCCCATTGCAAAGATCCAGCCTATCATAATGGTTTTAACAATAACAAAGTACTACAATATACATGTTCATCAAATGGATATCAAGAATGTCATTCTCAATGTACATCTCAAAATAGAGGTCTATATGACTCAACCTAAGGGAGACATTGCACCTAGGTAGCAACAAAAAGTGTGCAAACTAGTGAAATTCCTCTACAATCTAAAACAAGCTCCTAGAGCCTAGAACATCAAGATCAATAAACATCTCCAACATGTATTCACCAAGAATCTTATGATCCGAATCTCAACCTCAGACAGCAAGGGAGGGCATTATTATTTTGATCGTGTATGTCAACAATTGGTCCTCACTACAACTTCTCTCTAGAATCCTAGATAATTGCCACCACAAAGAATGATCTCAAACAACCATTTGACATTTTAGGCTCCCACATTATTATCTTGGACTTGTAGTGTGGCAAAAGAAGAGTTAGATTTTGTATCTCAAATAAAATATGTTGCTTGAGAAATTCAGGATGGAAGAGTGCAATCCCATGTTGACACCCATGGAGATTGGATTGTAACTTTCTAGACATGATCCATCACCTCAGGTGAATGCTACTATTTACTGTCAATTGATTGAGAGTCTCATTTAAATGCTATCAACTACCTTTCAAGGTTCATGTAGGAAGCTAAGGTTTCACACTGGCAAGCAGCAATGTAAGTTTTGAGGTACATTTGTGTTACAATTGAGTATGGCCTAGAATACAAACTTGATAAACATTTTTCTTTGCAAGGATTCATGGATGCGGACTATGCAGGATTTTTGGACAACAAAAAATCTACTTCAAGCTTTTCTTTTCTTTTTGGGATCAAGGCCAATATCACAAAGGAATAAAAAGCAAACAACTGCTGCTCACTCTTCCACAAAAGCAAAACATCTCACCATAAGTGGAGCTCTCTGTGAAGCCATATGGTTATGTCACATTTCAATGAGAATGAATTTACCTAAGCCACATCCTACAATTTCCTTTTGCAACATTTAGGAAGCACTAAAGCCTGATCATAATCTGATTTTTCATGAGCACACTAAACACATTAAGGCTTAGTGCCACTACATTCGCAAGCATGTGCACCAGCAAAATATTCAGCTCCAATATTGTTTGTCTCAAGAGCAACAAGATATCATATTTACCAAATCTCTTGCAGCCATGAAGTTGCAGTTTTTCCAATTCTTCACTTGTACTAATAAGAAAATGATTTAGTATGGGCAGATTGTTAGAATAAATAAATATTAGATCATTGTATATATATGTCAATAATTATTATTATTATTAAACTGTGGTGGTTGGCTGGGTGGTTGGCCAATTTTCTCTTCTATACCAACTTTTCTCAATGTATATATTGCATGCTTGTTTCAATAATAAGATTGCTCATTACTTTTCCATTTCATTACTATCATAGCCATCATTTTACTATCTTACGGCAAAGTTTTATCATTGTGCTGCCCTCCCAAAAGCATGCCACTTTTTGGTTTTAACCTGGCATTGAAGCTGAGTGCTAATGACTTAATAGTAGTTGCCTTTTTCCTGGCTGTTTGAGGCACAGATTTGCTGGGTTACAGACAGGTGAAAGTGTGCCCTATTTCACCTCATTTATGACTTATTCCTTGTCAGAGATCCTTTAGGTTATTGCAAAGTTTTTAGACAGTACTTTTGTTGCTTGCAGCCATGAAAAAGTTCATGCCTGTTCTTGTTTGAAACCCCTGAGAGCTGGGCATGCTTCACTTGAGTTATTCCTCTTGTTCCCCTTAGGCACTTTTCACTTGACATCTTGCCATGTTTCTTAAGTGCTGCTTGGTTTCAGCCACTAAAAGCTGTGCCTTGTCTGATCTCATGCCACTGAAAGAAATCATTAAGCAGTTTGCCACTTCCTAGGCACTTTTGTGAGGTTTAAACCATCCCAAAGGTGTGCCTCATTCTGATTTTATTTCCCTTTCAAATTTGAACACAGATCTCAAAAATCTTAGCCATTTCTTGTTGTTTTAGGCAGAATTTTTGTTGTACTAAACCAACCACAAAGTCTGCCAAGGAGGAGATTTACACGACTTCTACCAAAAAGTAGAGAACTGGGCACCGAATGCCATTGGCTTTGCCATCAAAATTGTGTTCTGGCAGACAAAACACATGGCAAAGCCACGTTAGGCACAAACTTAGGCCTGTTTACCCTATTACTGATGTTGAGGCAGAATACACACTGTCTTTGCCAAAAACTTTGGTAGGAGTTTGCCAATCATTTCACTACTTTTCTGCTTTGTAACCTTCCCCATTTCACACTCCTTATTTGTACTTAGGAAAAATATGGACTCATTTTGCCATGTCTACTCAGTTAATCTGCTCTGACCTGCTCCCTTGCTCTATTCCATCATCTTTTTCATTCTATGCTTCTTTACCATTGAACAACTTTATTGTTTATGTTACATCCCGATTGTATAGCTACTAGGCTATTAGAGTTGAATAAGGATTATGTGTTTGTATAGACAATTTTATCAATAAATAAACATTGTGAATCACCTTGTTGTTCCTATAAAGTTTCATACATTAATGACTGTCTCGTTCTTATGTATTTATTTGATGTTAATCATGGTGAAAAACGTGCATAATGAGATTTATATGTGATGTTTTTATATCTTGTGAAATTTATATGTATTGCTAATTTTGTGAGCAATTGACTGCCGTGAATTTATAATTGTGAATGCAGGAATGAGAACCAGTCCTCTAGGCAGAGGGGAAATATCACTTGGGAGAGGGGTATTGGTCGTTTAACCGGTAAAGTTAATCAGTTGAGCATGCACACACATTATGAACAGTACATAGGAACCAGGTCAGATAAGTTAGTCGTCCATAGGCTTAGGAGTTTGATTTACTTCCTTATGCTTTATGTGATGTGATTGTTAAAATATCAGTCTGACTAAACTGTGACTCCCTCCCTGTGTTTGAACGAAGTAGTTGATATATGATAAAGGACAAGTGGGTACGTATACACATACATATAATGTGTACACGTATCTAAATGTATAGACATATCAACACATACATACTTTAAGCAGATGGATATGCTTGTACGCATGTGTCGACATGTGTATACACATACATACGTATACACAAGAAGTATACATAGGCATGTATATACGTACACAGCTCATCTTAATATCTTTAATATAAATAATATTTCATATTATGTTGTCTAGGTGATTTACGTATGTCTTTATGTGTAAATATATATATTAATTAAGTGTTTATTAATATATACATCTATACATAAGAATACGTAAATAATAATATATTTATATATTTATATATTTTATAAATTAAATGTGTTAATATTAAAATTAATATATTTTTATATATAAATACGTTTATATATAAAGAAATATTAATGTTTAATAAAATACATTTATAAATAAAATATGCAAATATATAAAATTTAAATTTAAATAATGGAAAATAATTTCAAATGTTTCAAAGAATAAGCATTATTCTTTGAAGGATAAAATCGCAATATATATATATTGAGGAAGTTTAAATTCGAAAATGTAGCCGCATGAAATATTTAACACTTTAAAATACATTTCAAAAGAAGCGAACTTCACCAAAGAAATATTTGAAAAGTTTAAACTTTAGAAAAAAACGAATGGAAAACAAATATGGACATTCCCGTGAAAATGCGGAAGCTCCTGCGCAACAGAAAATGCAGGGAGAAGTATTCAAACTGAAGAATAGGGAAATGGTGATTGATTTCAGTGCTGTAACAAGCGGAATGTTGATCTAAAAACGCAGCAATAAAACCATTTCGAATTTATACGACTGGTAACAAAACGTGTACCTGTAGGTGGCGTTTTTGTTTGTTGAGTTGAAAAATTCTTCAACTGCTAGCTCCATGAGGTCGAATCATCTTTGGAAATCATGACTAAGGGTTTGTTAACATGACAAGTGACAATTTGACCAAGTAAACATGTCAGTTTGTCATCTTACATGCCCAGAAATGGGGAATCTGTTGTTATTACGGCTTATAAATACTTCTTTATTCTCCATGCGAATGCACTCATTGCTTTCTCAACTTTGGCATTTTTAGAGAGTTCTTATTTTGTGATTGTGAGCTTCTGCTGTGAGTTTGTGCTATTGTTTGCATCATAGTATTTTTAGTAAAAGAATTAGAGTATTCTTCAGCTGTAACTCTTGACTGTGAAGAATTGATTAGCAAATTTTCCAGTGAAGAGTTTTCGGTTTTGAGAAAATATTTTGGAAGAGTCTTCTACCTAGGAGAAGGAGGGAAAAATTCATTCTGTCATCATCAAGTGAAGGCTGCTGACAGAAGAACATTAGAAAGGAGCTTAAAAGTATATACAGGCATGTTTCTTATTTGAGATTTATAGCTTAAGCTACTTTCTTGTTGTTTTAAAGTTGTTGTTTCTATTTTGATATGAAATAAGTAAACTATCCTTAACTATCAAGTTTTGTTTGATAAACTGTTAATGCAAAATGAATCAAGGGATTTCATTTTAATGTAAAGGGTAGAAGTTTAGGAAATGACAATGTAGCTAAAGGGGAAAGATTAATTGATGGATTAAGGTAAAGGAATTGGGATTTTTAAAAGAAGGGATTCAATTTGATTAAAGGGTTTAAATTCAACTTAGCTTTATATGCATTATGCTAAAAAGTTGTCTCTTGTGAGTGTGATGATTGTTTTATAGTGCTGAAAGTTTATGCATTTAATTGAAGTTACAAAATTGTATGATCTCCGTATATGGAGAGTACGTAGAATAAGTATTAACTTCTAGGAACGAAATGACGTCAAAACTAAGTGTAATCCTAGCTTGTGTTATTAGGTTAACATTAGGAAGCTTCGCTCCTAGGATAAAGATTTCCGGAAACAGGAGATAGGATAGTAAAACACTTGTTTAAAGACTCATTTCCAGTAAACTGTTTGAGGTAGTAAGTCTGGGGTAAATTGAACCCATTGAAGGACATGGCCTACGCATAGAGTAAGGTAGCCCAAAGGCAAATCGGCCCTGAGTAGTGTAAGTGATAGATGACTTACTCAGTCATTTACTGAACCAAAATACTATGGCCATAGTAATGTAATGTACCTACATCCTCTTAGCTTAGGGAGATGATTACATTGTCAGTTCACAGTGATCCAAAACGTACTTACTAGGTTGGGATTGTAAGACACAAGAATCTAGTAATGTAGGACACGACACTATGCTCAGTTGGTTAACGGAATCGGTCACTCAACCAATCTCTTCGACAAAGGGAGGGCCATTCATTGAAAAATGAATGTGCGGGGGACCGCATTATTAGTCCGTGGTTGGCGGAAAAGCACCCGAGTGATATTTCTCCTCCATGTTCTGACATCTGATGAACCAAGATTTGTAAGGGAAGATCCTGGACCGTCTTACTTCTATTTGTGCAGACACTGTTTAAGCTATGTATGTATTCTTATACTTTCATACTTTGTTGTTCAATTGAAATAGTTAAAGTTATTTATTGGGAAAAAGCTTTGAAATCATATTTATATGTTGTACTTTATTTTGAAAAGGAAAGAAAAATTTTGTTACTATGTTATTTACTCGTTTACTTTGGTTAAAAGTTATAAAAATTAGAAATTTTTATTTTACGTAGATGTCGGGTCGTTACATGTGGTATCAGAGCTACCAGGTTTAACTCTGGAACCTATGAGCTCATTTACTTTCCCTTTCCAACATAAACTCATGTTGTGAAAATACTTGTGTCAGGATGGTGCATATCAGAATGACAGCACGAAAGTCTGTTATTGGAAATGAGCGCTACCTGAAAGCCAAGAAGGAAAAAGAAGCTATCGTTAGAACCATCCAAGGAACCAATTACGACAACGCAATCTGGTTGAGTGATACAGAAACCTTCAGTCATGCACTTTCTCGAATCAGTCTAGAGAAGAGAAAGATGAAGATGGAGGTCATGTATAAATACACCTAAGACACCACCAATGGAGAAATGGTCTCATGAACAAATGTCTGCAAACATTGTTGATGAACACCATAACCATATTGCTTTACGCAATTATGTATCGGACAATAAATCCGAAGGATACTACCCATTTTGGGATAGGTATGAGCAAATTAGAGATGAAGAAAACGAAAGAGATCAACAATTCTCACAATCCGTAGGATATACCCCCTTAAGTTACGAATCTGAGGGTGAGTCTTACTCTCCTCTTGACTTTTTGAAAAGTCCATCTATGTAATCGATGGAATATTGATTCCTATTAATATGAATAAAACGATGTTTTTCATCAATTACGTCTATTGTAAGCTTTGTTGTTTATATGCATGTGTTTTCTTTGTAAGTATATATTTTTCTTAATAGTAAAATGATAGTAAGATTAACATGAATAAAATATTCAGGTTAAACAAATCTTTTAATAATGGTGAGAACTTACGAAAGAGCTCGAAGCAATCCTGGAACTAGTCGTGAAGGCGAACAAGAACCAACAGGAATGGAAGCCAAGCTGGATCAGATTCTGACGAGATTGTCCAATCTTGAAAAGGCTAAAGAAGTTGAGATACCTATCGCTAATAATGAAGAGGAAAGTTCTTCGCATGGAGAAGATATTAACCATAATCAAGAGAAGGAGAAATCTCCAACTCCGTCAATTGAAAGAAAGAAGAAACAAGTGTCCATAGAGTTAACAAGGGATATGAAGAAGATATATCCTCCAAAATTTGATGGAAGTGCCGGAGGTGACGAAGCTGAAATATGGTTAGTACAAATGGAAAAGTACTTCGATATAAGAAATTATGACGAAGTTACTAAGGCAGCTTGGGGTGCATATCAGTTAGCGGGTGAAGCCTCTAACTGGTGGATGAACAAGAAACTGGAATTGAATATAAGCTCATGGAAATTGACATGGAATGAGTTTGTTGAAATATTCCGAAAGAGATGGTTACCCCAACTCTTTTATGACCAAAAGTTAACTGACTTTGAAGAATTGAAGTAGGGAAACATGACAGTACATGAGTACTGGGAGAAGTTTACTAGACTTCTTCGCTATGTCCCAATATACCATAAGGATGAACATTTCCGTATCAGAAAATTCATCTTAGGGCTCAATGGTAAGATTGGTGGAGAAGTTGATATGCATGGGCCAACAACTATGGAATTGGTATATGAAAAAGCTCTTAAGCAAGAACAGAAACTGAAGACGGACTTTGCAAGGCAAGAAAGAAAAGAACACAAAAAGGAGGCTGAAGTTTTTAATAAAACAATTCCTAAGAAGGAAGAATCTTTACAAGGTGTTGCTAAATCAAAGGGAAAAAGATTTCGCTATGGTGGAAAAGATTTCAAAGGTGATCACAAGAGAAGCAATACCAACACTGGCAACGTTAACAAAACCACTGTGAGTACAAGCAAAACTGGAGAAGCTGTTGTGAAAAGAGGTCCAAGATCGGGGTGTTTTATTTGCAAGGGAGATCATTATGCAAATGAATGTCCCAATAAGACTTCAGGAACTCAATCCCATGGCAATGCGCTACCAAGTCAGCAAGCAATGTTTCAACAGAGGATTCATGCCGCTGTTGATGATCGTCAGGCTGAATATCAAATAACGCCAATTGAGACACCAGGTACTTTATATGGTTTGCCTATTTCTATTTTGATTGATACTGGTGCTACTGAAAACTTTATTTCTCCTAAGTTAGCAAATCAATTAACTAGAAAGGCAGGACACATGGCTATGTCATGGAGTGTGGAATATGCAAATAACACAAGAGCAAGGGTGGACCAATGTCTGTTTGAGGCTAAAATTGAACTACCTAGTTTCACAACCGAAGTCAATCTTTATGTTGCCCCACTAGGATCCTATGATGTTATTCTAGGAATGAACTGGTTATGGAGACACAGAGCCATAGTGAATTGTAATACCAAGACAGTTGAATGTTTAGATGACAATGGTAACCAAGTCAAGATACAAGGAATACCAAGAGAAGTAAAAGTCAGGCAGATATCAGCAATGCAACTTCTTAGAGCTAAGAAGAAAAGGTGCAAACTCTTTGCAGTAAAAATAGAAGATCTTGAGTATGAAAATGAAAATTTTGATTTTCAAAGTCAACAAGAACTAGAAGATGGAGAAATTGAGGAAAGTGGAAAAACGGATATGGAAAAATATCCCATTTTAAAGAAATTTTCTGATGTTTTTCCTGATGAACTACCTGGTTTACCACCAAAGAGGGTATTTGACTTTTCCATTGATCTAGTTCCTGGAACCGAACCTATTTCTAAAGTGCCTTACAGAATGACTGCTACTGAACTCATGGAATTGAAAGCACAATTAGATGAGTTATTATCAAAAGGATTGATAAGACCAAGTGTTTCACCATGGGGAGCACCTGTAATATTTGTCAAAAAGAAGGATGGAACTTTAAGACTGTGTATAGACTATCGTATGCTTAATAAGACTACGATTAAGAATAAGTATCCATTACCTCGCATTGATGATCTTTTTGATCAAATGAAAGGAGCAACAGTGTTTTCAAAAATAGATTTAAGGTCTGGATACCATTAGCTGAGAATTAAACATGATGATATATTCAAAACAGCTTTTAGAACACGGTATGGACATTATGAGTTTACTGTATTACCTTTTGGATTGACAAATGCACCAGCAGCATTCATGAATCTCATGAACAGTGTATTTAGAGATTATCTGGATAAGTTTGTTTTGATTTTTCTAGATGATATTCTAATATATTCTAGAAATGAAGAAGAACATAGCAAACATCTGGAGATGGTTTTACAAAGATTAAGAGAGCATAAACTGTATGGAAAACTATCTAAGTGCTCGTTCTATCAGAAAAAGGTTCATTATCTGGGTCATGTCATTTCGGCAGAAGGAATATCAGTAGATCCTGCCAAGATTAAAGCTATAGTTCAGTGGCCTATACCCAAAAATGTATCTGAAGTAAGAAGTTTTATGGGTTTGGCGGGATATTATAGAAAATTTGTGGCAAATTTCTCTAAAATTGCTTTTCCTATAACTTCATTACAGAAGAAAGGAAAAAGGTTTGAATGGAACGAGAAGTGTCAAAAAGCTTTTGACCTACTCAAAGAGAAATTAACTACCGCACCTATTCTTAAAATACCTGATCCTGAAGGAAATTTCATAGTCATAACTGATGCTTGTGGAGAAGGATTAGGAGGAGTACTAATGCAAGACGGAAAAGTGATTGCTTATGAATCTAGAAAGCTTAAACCATATGAAATAAATTATGCTTCACATGATTTAGAGCTAGCAGCTATAGTTCATGCTTTACAAACGTGGAGACATTATTTGCTAGGAAGACCCTTTGAGCTTAAAACTGATCATAATGGTCTAAAGTATCTTTTTACCCAGCCAAATCTAAATGCTAGGCAAAGAAGATGGTTGGAGTTGATAGCAGATTATGACTTCAACATTAATTACATCAAAGGAAAAGAAAATCGGGTAGCTGATGCGCTAAGTCGAAGACGTCATATCTCTTCGATAGTAGCAATTCATACCGATTTTAAGCAGCAAGTACTACAGAAATGCAAAGATGATGAGTACTATTTGCAAGTAAGGCAAGCACTAGAAGAAAATCCACAAGATTCTAGATATGAAGGATTTCAGTTTGAAACCAATGGATTGTTGAGGTACAAAGGAAGAGTGTACGTACCTGAAGACAAAGAATTAAGAAATCTGGTATGGAAAGAAGTTCATGAAGCACCTTATTTTGGTCATCCTGGAGTGACGAAAATGATGGCAGATGTGAAACCTTTATATTTCTGGAAAGGAATGAAAAGAGACGCAGCTAATTTTGTAGCAAGTTGTCTTGAATGTCAAAGGGTAAAAGCTGAGCATCATCATCCTGCAGGACTGTTATATCCTCATGAAATACCAGAATGGAAGTGGCAAATAATTAGTATGGATTTTGTACAAGGACTACCTATGTCTAGGAATAGACATAATGCCATATTAGTGGTAGTGGATCGATTGACAAAAGTGGCACACTTTATACCAGGAAATTTAACTGATGGAGCACCAATCATTGCAAGAAAGTTTGTTCAAGAAGTATTCAGATTGCATGGAATTCCCGAAAAGATTATTTATGATAGGGATGCAAGAATCACTTTTAGATTTTGGCAAACTTTGTTCTCTACACTTCGGACACAGTTAAATATAAGTTCAGCATATCATCCGGAAACGGATGGGCAGACGGAAAGGGTAAATCAAGTATTAGAAGACCTACTTAGAGTATATTGCATGGATCGGCAATATAAGTGGGAAGAATACTTGCCTTTGGTTGAATTTGCTTATAATAATTCATATCATTCTTCTATAGGAATGGCTCCATTTCAAGCTCTATATGGTCATAAGTGTCGAACTTCGATAAGTTGGGATAAACTTGAGGATCGAATAAGTCATGGACCAGAAATGTTGGCAGAGATGGATCAGCAGATAAAGGTTATTAAGCAAAAGTTAGTGGAAGCTAATAGTCGACAGAAAAGTTATGCAGATGCCAAAAGAGTGCCCCGTAATTTTGCTATAGGTGACAAGGTACTGTTGAGAGTCAAACCTCATAAGAGTTCCATCAAGTTTGGGAAATCTTCCAAATTGTCTCCTCGTTATGTAGGTCCCTTTGAAGTCCTTGAGGAAGTCAATCCTGTAGCTTACCGAATCGCCTTACCACCTGCTCTTGCCAAAATGCATAATGTCTTCCATGTGTCCTATCTTAAAAAGTACATTCCAGGAGATAGTCATGTTATCGATTGGACTGCTTTACAGGTAAAGGATCCCGGAATAATAACCCTCGAGCCCGTAAAGGTGCTGGTAGTGCGTAAACTCCATTTGCGCAATAGGGATGTCACTCAATGTAAAGTTCTGTGGGATCAGTACATGGAGGATTCAGCAACGTGGGAAGACTAAGGAAATTCTATGGAAGTTTCCAAATATTCTCAAAGCTTTTGAGAATAATGAATAAAATTTATGTATTTGTTTTTATTATGTTTGAAATAATACCTTAAGTCATCGGGGACGATGATTCCCAAGGGGGGAAGTATGTTACATCCCGATTGTATAGCTACTAGGCTATTAGAATTGAATAAGGATTATGTGTTTGTAAAGACAATTTTATGAATAAATAAAGATGTGAATAACCTTGTTGTTCCTATAAAGTTTCATACATTAATGATTGTCTCGTTCTTATGTATTTATTTGATGTTAATCATGGTGAAAAACGTGCATAATGAGATTTATATGTGATGTTTTTATATCTTGTGAAATTTATATGTATTGCTAATTTTGTGAGCAATTGACTGCCGTGAATTTATAATTGTGAATGCAGGAATGAGAACCAGTCCTCTAGGCAGAGGGGAAATATCACTTGGGAGAGGGGTATTGGTCGTTTAACCGGTAAAGTTAATCAGTTGAGCATGCACACACATTATGAACGGTGCATAGGAACCAGGTCAGATAAGTTAGTCGTCCATAGGCTTAGGAGTTTGATTTACTTCCTTATGCTTTATGTGATGTGATTGTTAAAATATTAGTCTGACTAAACTGTGACTCCCTGTGTTTCAACGAAGTAGTTGATATATGATAACGGACAAGTGGGTACGTATACACATACATATAATGTGTACACGTATCTAAATGTATAGACATATCAATACATACATACTTTAAGCAGATGGATATGCACGCATGTGTTGACATGTGTATACACATACATATGTATACACAAGAAGTATATATAGGCATGTATATACGTACACAGCTCGTCTTAATATCTTTAATATAAATAATATTTCATATTATGTTGTCTAGGTGATTTACGTATGTCTTTATGTATAAATATATATATTAATTAAGTGTTTATTAATATATACATCTATACATAAGAATACGTAAATAATAATATATTTATATATTTTATAAATTAAATGTGTTAATATTAAAATTAATATATTTTTATATATAAATACGTTTATATATAAAGAAATATTAATGTTTAATAAAATACATTTATAAATAAAATATGCAAATATATAAAATTTAAATTTAAATAATGGAAAATAATTTCAAATGTTTCAAAGAATAAGCATTATTCTTTGAAGGATAAAATCGCAATATATATATATTGAGGAAGTTTAAATTCGAAAATGTAGCCACATGAAATATTTAACACTTTAAAATACATTTCAAAAGAAGCGAACTTCACCAAAGAAATATTTGAAAAGTTTAAACTTGAGAAAAAACGAATGGAAAACAAATATGGACATTCCCGTGAAAATGCGGAAGCTCCTGCGCAATAGAAAATGCAGGGAGAAGTATTCAAACTAAAGAATAGGGAAATGGCGATTGATTTCAGTGCTGTAACAAGCGGAATGTTGACCTAAAAACGCAGCAATAAAACCATTTCGAATTTATACGACTGGCAACAAAACGTGTACCTGTAGGTGGCGTTTTTGTTTGTTGAGTTGAAAAATTCTTCAACTGCTGGCTCCATGAGGTCGAATCATCTTTGGAAATCATGACTAAGGGTTTGTTAACATGACAAGTGACAATTTGACCAGGTAAACATGTCAGTCTGTCATTTTACATGCCCAGAAATGGGGAAACTGTTGTTATTACGGCTTATAAATACTTCTTTATTCTCCATTCGAATGCACTCATTGCTTTCTCAACTTTGGCGTTTTTAGAGAGTTCTTATTTTGTGATTGTGAGCTTCTGCTGTGAGTTTGTGCTACTTGTTTGCATCATAGTATTTTTAGTAAAAGAATTAGAGTATTCTTCAGCTGTAATTCTTGGCTGTGAAGAATTGATTAGCAAATTTTCCAGTGAAGAGTTTTCGTTTTGAGAAAATATTTTGGAAGAGTCTTCTACCTAGGAGAAAGAGGGAAAACTTCATTCTATCATCATCAAGTGAAGGCTGCTGACAGAAGAACATTAGAAAGGAGCTTAAAAGTATATACAGGCATGTTTCTTATTTGAGATTTATAGCTTAAGCTACTTTCTTGTTGTTTTAAAGTTGTTTCATTTGATATGAAATAAGTAAACTATCCTTAACTATCAAGTTTTGTTTGATAAACTGTTAATGCAAAATGAATTAAGGGATTTCATTTTAATGTAAAGGGTAGAAATTTAGGAAATGACAATGTAGCTAAAGGGAAAGATTAATTGATGGATTAAGGTAAAGGAATTGGGATTTTTAAAAGAAGGGATTCAATTTGATTAAAGGGTTTAAATTCAACTTAGCTTTATATGCATTATGCTAAAAAGTTGTCTCTTGTGTGTGTGATGATTGTTTTATAGTGCTGAAAGTTTATGCATTTAATTGAAGTTACAAAATTGTATGATCTCCGTATATGGAGAGTACGTAGAATAAGTATTAACTTCTAGGAACGAAATGACGTCAAAACTAAGTGTAATCCTAGCTTGTGTTATTAGGTTAACATTAGGAAGCTTCACTCCTAGGATAAAGATTTCCGGAAACAGGAGATAGGATAGTAAAACACTTGTTTAAAGACTCATTTCCAGTAAACTGTTTGAGGTAGGAAGTCTGGGGTAAACTGAACCCATTGAAGGACATGGCCTACGCATAGAGTAAGGTAGCCCAAAGGCAAATCGGCCCTGAGTAGTGTAAGTGATAGATGACTTACTCAGTCGTTTACTGAACCAAAATACTATGGCCATAGTAATGTAATGTACCTACATCCTCTTAGCTTAGGGAGATGATTACATTGTCAGTTCACAGTGATCCAAAACGTACTTACTAGGTTGGGATTGTAAGACACAAGAATCTAGTAGTGTAGGACACGACACTATGCTCAGTTGTTTAACGGAATCGGTCACTCAACCAATCACTTCGACGAAGGGAGGGCCATTCATTGAAAAGTGAATGTGCGGGGGACCGCATTATTAGTCCGTGGTTGGCGGAAAAGCACCCGAGTGATATTTCTCCTCCATGTTCTGACATCTAATGAACCAAGATTTGTAAGGGAAGATCCTAGACCGTCTTACTTCTATTTGTGCAAAAGCTGTTTAAGCTATGTATGTATTCTTATACTTTCATACTTTGTTGTTCAATTGAAATAGTTAAAGTTATTTATTGGGAAAAAGCTTTGAAATCATATTTATATGTTGTACTTTATTTTGAAAAGGAAAGAAAAATTTTGTTACTATGTTATTTACTCGTTTACTTTGGTTAAAAGTTATAAAAATTAGAAATTTTTATTTTACGTAGATGTCGGGTCGTTACAGTTTACTCCCTATTGGGCTTGTGGTGATCACTTCATCCTGCAACAGTTGTTACAAACAACGACTAGGATAGGACAAACTTTTGCAAATTGATTGGGAACATCATGAATTGAATGGATTGACAAACAAATGACAACAAATTTGACAAAATGAAGAATGAAAGTTGAGTTTCATAAGGGTACCAACAAGTGCATGTATTCAAAACAGCCAAACACAGAATTTGTTAGGAAATTTTAAACACTTATATAAGTAATTATCAAACAATGCAGACTTCTCTTTAAAGAATGTAGAAGGAAAGAAATTAGGCAGTGATATTCTCAATATCGAGATGCCAAAACACCCTTCACCTCTGGGAAACTTCCACTTGAGCAAAGAAACCAGGATCAGAATGTCTAGCATGTTTCAGACAATAGGCATCCATAGCAAAACGTAGCTGTTGCATCATATGGTTTGTCTAGAACAAAATAGAATTATAACCAAATGTAAACATCTATTCCACACAACAAACAAAAAATGTAAGATCCTATCTTTAAGTGATTCAGATCTAATCAGATCAAAAGTTGGAACTCTAAAAGAGCATAAAAAGAAATGCTATGTGTTTTTGCATTTAAGTTCAAAGGTAATTTTCACAAACATACAAGAATAAAGCTCTTTCAGATTATTATACTGCAAGGTGGATAAAATATAAAAGCATTTCATATGATAATTTTCCTATTCATTCCTTTTTGCAATGAAATATTGCTTCAACAAACAGATGCAGGCATACTTGTATTGATGAAAATATCTTCTCCAAGTCACGTGCAAAACTTCTAATGTCTACATTATCACTGGTAGCACCCATTTGGACTAGGGAAGCAGCCATTGCTTCAAACTGTCCATTTCCAATAGATGTTAAGAAAGTCTCCATTGCAGTCCACGTCCTTGGAGAGATACGGCCTACAATGCCTATATAAAGACAACAATTTGGGGAAAAATTATCAAGTACGACTGACAAACATTCTAATGGACTGCACCTTCTATAAATTGTAATTTTATTGGCATTTGTACAAGGTAAAAAATTAAACTAGCAAAGAAATCTAAAAAACATTTTTATATTTTATATTTTTGAATCAGTTTTATGTATAGTTACAATGCATATATGGGATATCAGTAACTGTATGTCAAAGGTGTTTGATTTGTAGCCTTTGGCAATTTTATGAGGTATGCATGCTAATATAACTTTCTTTGTGGTAATGTCACCACAAAGTACGTAATTGCATTGTTGAATCAATGTACTTTTCTCTATATGTTTTGTATGCCATGCAAGGAGTTTTCATCATATAAAATTTTTTCCCAAAAGAAAAATTTGAAAATTAGTTTCCTGATAGACCAAAACTGGGGTAAATAATGAAAAAGATTTAATTTTTAATAACTAAATTTCAGTTTGGTTTATGTGTCAACCCGGGGGCGTAAACTTGCAAAAGGCATAGTGACTATATGCACAAGGGCTGCAGGTAGTGAAGTGAGTGTAAATGAAAGACAGCTTAAAAAGACATTCACTAATACTGCTACAAGAACTCTGCTGAAAACTATTGTAAAAATTGCTGCAACTGTCTGCTGCAAGAACTGTGCAGGCTGCCAAAACTGAACAAGATCTCAAAATTATGGATTGCAGCCTCAAGGAGTTTCTTGTCAGTTTTGATCCTGCTCTTCAATGAAACTGTCGGCCAATCTTCTGGATACACCAGTCAATCAAAATCAGTGGTCAAACATGGGCTCCAGTGAGGTTTGTTGAAATATTCCGAGCCAAATTTTTTCAATTTTCAAATTACAATCAGAAATGCAACACACCCGTTAGGGTTAGATAAATCAAACCAGCAGTTACAATATAACTCTTTGCCAAGAATGCGCACTCAATCTCAACAAGAGAGAGGCTGTCATATGGCAAGAGGATCGTCAGTACATTAATCAGAACTGCAACTGGAAGTAACTCTAACCAAGAATGGTGCCAAGTGATGGCGAGCATATGGTCAGAGGGTCTTAATTGAAATGCTTATACAAAACTCTAACCAAGAATGCGCCGGCGAACGACGAGCATGTGGTCAGAGGATCCCTACTATCTAATATACCGAAAGAAAACTCAACACCAAGTATGTGCTACCCAATTCCAGAATGGAAATGAGGCGACCATATGGCGGAGCAATTACATGAAATACAATACTGGAAATGGAGCTCAACGCCAAGTATGTGCACTCCTATCCAAGATGAATAGGCGCTATCATATGACGGAGCAACTAAAAGTAAATACAATAGACTGAGCAAGGATTAGTCTCTTCCACGAAATGTGGGAAATATAATAAAGAGCTTACAAATGTGAATATTGGCTGGTTAGTACTACTAACAGCCTTACAATATAATATATCTCCTACAAGCACGATGGATTATAGTGATAATCAAACTGCTGAAATGTAGAGCTACTCCAAAATGATTAATATGACTAAGATAAACAATCCCAGCCCTATTAATAATTTTACTAAGTCTGATATGACAGATCTGCAGTTAAAATGGTGAAATCAACAACTCCAGAACTCACTTAAATGCTCATATCTCTCTCAATACTCACTCATTTAACTTGAAATCAGTTGCAAAACATTCTAATGATGATGACAATGAAGATGGATCACAAAAACTTCTCACAGAGACCCCTATTTATTTTGCACGACTTCCAAAGCACTTACGAAGTGAAATTGCCTGCAAGCAAGGGCGATTTACTTTAGATAATTCATAGACTTCAAATAAAATTCTGGAAAGTTGCACATATGGTCGCCCTACATAGGAAAATAGATTGGAACAGTACCCAGAACAATATTATTTTTGTTTCTTGAGTTGTGAGTAAAAACAACCTACAGCCATACAAACCAGCAACTCTAAAATTGACAAAAAATACAATAACTCAACTACAGAATGTGAGAAGAACCAACTACAATGAAAGGAAACCAACTACAACTAAACCTCTCAACTAGTTGATGTCTTTCAAGCAAGAAGAAGAGCCAAGCTAGGAGGCTTACATTCCTCGAAGCAATCCCAAAGCCAATCCGGCAGCATAACTTTGCAAATTCATCACATAAACAAAATGAGGACCCCGAGCTCCAATTTATAACTTTAGAAGAGCTTTCTAGAAACCTCCAAGAAGGGCGCCACCTCAAAGATTCTTTTAGGTCATTGACTTGTCTTTTGTCTTCACCCTCTGGATGGCGTACTTGCTTAAGAAGATAAATTTCACTTTTTAAATAAAATATTTGGCTCACCCAAAGTTGGCGTCCAAACTCCTTGAGCAATATTTGGCTTTAGAAATATTAAAATATTTCCTCCATGTGAAAATACCCTTCAATGTCCCCCTTTTAAAGACAATATTAATTCATGATGCTAGAACAAGGAATTATAATGTTAAATTATAACATTATAATATAAAATATCTTATATCACCATGGAAATGCATCAGAAGCCAAATTCAACCATACCGTCTGAACAGACTGCCAAAGTGGAGCCAACTGATTAGGAGTCAACAAGTCAACTGCTAAAAATAGAATTTACTAAAAATAGTAAATTCATGTAATTGCTCAGAATGCCGAACTGAAACCACCAACGCGAAGCTCTCAGAAAACCCAGAAGGAATCCGCAATCCAAGTTCAACAATTCCAAAAGAAGACTCTGCAAAAAGACGAAAACATCCTCCAAGAAGTTTGGAAACCTTGATTCGAGCTTCTGCTTAGCCTACGAGTTTCCAGAAATAGGCTAAATCCAAATGAAGAGCGTAGGGCTAAATTGGGGACATTACATTTGTAAATGAAATTTTCAAGAAATTTTCTAAAAAACTCTGGAAAAGTGATGCCTAGAGTCAAAGTTTGACTTTTTGACTCAAGTACATGAAGCACCCTATAATGGTGGAGTTTGTGAACCGAACTTAAATATTATTTAATTTTCAGTTGGTCGACTTCAACTGAACTTAATTTTTTCTTGCAAAAGGGAAAATTCTTTTTGCATGTACAGTTAACTGAATTTGGTCCAATCAGAAGGTAGCACTCTATTTAGAGTGGATTTCTCAATTAGTTAACTAAGTTTTGGGGGTCCAATTAGAAGGTGCCGTATATTTTTGAGGTCCAATCAGGGTGGCGCCTAAATTTAGCATATTTGTGATGACTTTAGACTTGAATTTATTTATTTAAGTCATATTGGCATCCATTATTCTCATAACAGGTGCAAGCAAACACGATTTTCTTGAGCAATCGAAGATCTGAAGGCGCTTCGAGTAATATTTTTCAGTGTTCTTCGCAATGCCAGGTCTAGATTGTTCAGAAGATACATTTTCCAGACTTAATTTTTCGAGTGCATGCAGACTTCATCGAATCCAATTCAAGCATAGGCGACTTTTTGAGGCAGAATAATAACTTCTATTTTCTATCCAAATTCTTCTATTCTTGTCTTAGGTTTTCTCTCACATGTCAAAGTAAGCAACAAAATTTTCAGAATTTGATCATCTGGGTTCAGTGAAATACATATTTCTAATCACACTTCACATATTAAGAAAATACAATAATTTTAATTCATGAACCATAATCTACAACACTCAAATAAAATAAAATCATAAAAAAAGGCACAAAATAAAGAATAGAAATTAATGTCACCACCATTTCATGAGAGTGGGCCCTCCTCTCGATCCATGGGTGGCTGAAGCGCTCCACTAAAAGATCAGATCACAAATACACATTTTTATTTCAAAAATACAAATCACAATCTTCACTATTACATCTGCGCTATATTCTCCTTATGTTGCTACATCTATGTTGTGTGCTGCAGATTATTCTCTCGCCATCTTTTGCTACTATTTTGCTATTTCCAGCATACTAATCCGCCCCTCTTTACTGCTATTACATTGTCTAATATAATGAATAAGGCGTGTAACAAATTTCCAAGTTGTTCACTATTATCACACCCTTCCTCTTATTTCATGGTTTAAAACTCACGAATTACAAAGATTTGTTATATTTGCTGATAACTAATCAGCCTAAAACTAGAGAGGTTGTTTTAGCTTGCATCCATTCTCCATAAATACAGAAGTGCAACATTATTAGTTGCAACAATAATTATTTTTGGCCTGCAGTTATTGCCATGCCAAAACATCAAATACAACAGCAAAATAATTATCGAGGATTATTTTTGGCTCGTGGCTGTCCTATACGAGTACAAAATAAATCACTATTTGTTGCAACAAAAGAACTACCATCCAACTGAAGCAAATAATTACTTAAAATGATCAATAGATGGAATTAAATTTGCTGCCAAGTGTAATCAAGGGCTACAGGAAGTCTGTGTTCTCCTTCTCCAATAGCATGCTGCAAATTATTTTCTAAGGCTAAAATGACAACATTTGTTAGTAAATACAATCTAATGATTAATTTTCATATTTTACAATCTCATCATATGCAGCACATAGGTGGTAAAATGATATGATATGGTATGAAAATGGAGTATGAAAATGGGTATTAAGGTATGTGAAAGAGGTTAGAATATGGGATGAAATGGAACGTTTATGTAATAACCCCATTCAACTGCTAACAAATCGCACAAAGGCATTACTTGGATGAGAATAAGGCTATTGCTGTGTGAAGAAAAGACAATCGGATCGATCCAAGCAATGGTTAGTTAATTAATGGTTGATTAATTAAGTTGGAAGGGACATGTTGAAACCAAGCACTGGTTAGTTAGTTAATGGTTGATTATTAAGTTATGTGCAAAAGACATATTTGAGAGGATACAACTCCTCACATCATGCCCATTCAAATGTTATTACAGGAGATTTGTAGATCATCCAAGAGGCATCGATCCTTTGCAAATTCATATCTCTAAACTCAGATCTTAAGTGCCCTTAAAGAGCCCACAATCAGCCAAGTAATAGACGAATGAGCAATCAATCATTATTCAGATACAGCGCCAAGAAATCGCAGGAGTATAAAGTTCAAATCTGGAACAGCGATCAGATGGAGGTCTAAGCCTCTCACACATTCAATCACATGACTTTAAAGAAATAAATCAGAAATAGCAACTACATCCTCTAGTCAAATTGCCATTCTTGAACTAATAGTAAATTTAGACTTCATTATTTCAAATAAAATTTCAGAATTTATATCAAAAAAGTGGCATCATTATTACTGACATAATTTCCACTTCTACTAATGTATATAAGTGTCCAATAATCAGAACTAGTGTAATCAGCAATTAGAAATGTTCTCTGAGTAAATCGAAGGTGCATTGTAGAGGTTTTATACCCTCTCTTAAAAGCTTTGGTCCTTTGGCATATTATGATATCTTAATCTATAAGATTGAAGGAAAAATTTAGGGTAACTATACAAGGGACATTACAATTGGTATCAGAGCTGGTAACCCTGCCAACCTGTGAAGGTTATGAGTGACAGGTAGAGAAGATATTATAACAGGGAGGTAAGAAGACAGTGGGAACCTGCCCGGGCTCCCAAAGGAAAAACAACCTCCAATATCTTGGGTACCCACCAAGAATTATCATTAAATACCGGCCCTAACAAGCTTGAATCTTGGAGTAGTGAACAAGGAGGCAGTAACATGGGAGATAAAGGAGATAACACCAACCGTATGGATCAATTCATGGCAGAACAAAGAACTACTCAACAACGAATGGCACAATTATTGGACACATTACTCTCAAGTCATGATAAATACAAATAACAATAACAACCATGGTGGCAATAGTGGAGGCAATGAAGACAATTCAATCAACAATAGAACTCCAAACCATCATGTTCATACAACCAGTTCTAGACCCATGATACCTACTTTCCCACCTAGAGTGGAACATCAAGAAGGCAATGAACCTACATTGGTAGAATTACAAGATCAGTTCTGCCAAGATTGGATAGATGGAGGATTGCAAACAGATGTCTCTAAGAGACTACATGGACCTAAGAAAGAGGCATTTGCCCATCAAGGGTAATAAAGACCATTACAATGATCTAAGGAGGATAATTGGTAAGCTTAGCTTGCCATATGATGATGGTTCGGGAAAGTCCACCGCACGTGCATGGGTTCAAAAGGTCGATACATACTTCCAACTCAACCCAATGCCAACGAACAAAGCAATCAAATATGTTGCCCTACATCTTGATAGCGTGGCTCATGAATGGTAGTAACATGATCACCATGGGCCATGAACAAATTACCTCAAGCATGGAATTCATGGAGAACCTAATACAGAGGTTTGACAACAAGGATCTTGAGCTCCATTTTAAAGAATTGGCAAAACTAAAGCAAGGGGGAACCATTGACGAATATATTGTGGACTTCCAAAGACTTTCTGTATTCATCACCGACATTTCTGAAAGAAGGTTGGTTGTTCTATTTATGGATGGCCTAATAGATCCTCTAAGGGGTTGGGTCAAAGTTCTCAACCCTAGTACACTTCAAGAAGCAATTAAGAATGATAGGGCTATGCACTCAAGTGCAACAAAGAACAAAATGCCATCAAAAGGATCCTCATTCCAAAAATACAAAATAAAACAACCTTTCCCAAGGGAATGCCCAAAGAAGAACGGGGATGGATGAAGAAATTAGACAAGAGTTAAGGAGGAAGAAACTTTGCTTTACTTGCAAAGAACCCTGGGAACTATGAAATAGATGCCTTGGCAAGGGGAGGGTTCATTATATTGAGGTTGTGCATGATTGTGACAAAGAAGACAAATCTGATCCAAGTAGCAAGCAAGATGAAATGAAGGAAGAAACACCAAAGATAAAGGAGTCCCCACCTAAAGAAAAAAAGGGTGGTGTAATTGCCACTATGACCGGAACTCCAAGATTTAACTCCTTTAGGTTCATGGTGTATTCCAAGGTCAAATGATAACGGTCCTAATTGATAGCAGAGCTACTCATAACTTTATCGATTCAGCCTAGGTCACCAAGAAAGGACTTCAAACAATTGATCACAAAGGGTTTAGTCATTAGTGTGATGGTGGCAGATGTGTTGGTGTTTTAATTCGCACCTCTAGAATGCAAATTAGAAACGGACAGCTATGTGTCATAACTTGCTCTTCAAATTCGGAGGGGAAGCTCCCTCTTTGTTGATGGTGTTCAAGAAAGTAAATTAAATCTAATTTGCCTATCTTTTTGGTTCAGCTAAGAGCACAAGGTTTATAAAACTCAAGCGTCGTAGTTGAGATTTTTTGTTTAAGGAATTTCAACTATGACTAACCTACGCTAATGACGTTTCTATTTTCTCAAGTAAACGCAGAGCAAGAGAAATAGAAATAAACAAAGTTTGATTCTCTGACAAAATACTTAAATAAACTCTTTTCAACATACATCTACTTACTTTCAATGCGAGCTGAAATTAAGATCATATAAGCATAACACAATAAACGGAAATGTGAGACATTATATCAAGGCAAAAGAGGCTCAAGACTTTATTTTTCAAATTTCTGGAACAAAGATTACACTAAACACATGCACAGAACAAGAACTTGCAGCTAAAAGAGACTTGCAAACTTGTTCTTACACAAAGTGAACAGCAACTACAAGACAACAACTTGAAGGCAAAATAAGCTCAGCAATTTGTTATCACAAGTACGGTGCCAAAATAAATAAGCAAGGCTGCTCTTATTTATAGACAAGCAAAGGAGTAGGGAACCCTAAAATCTCCTTGCTTTTACAACTAAGGCTTGCTCAGCAAGCAAGCTTTATTTTTAAAACTAGAAGAAGATAACATCTAACACCTAAGAAAGTAAGAAAAACAGGAAGTGCCATCTATTACATTTTATCTTCTTTCTCTTCTTCAAAGAATAGATAAGAATTGTTCCGAGAATAGACAGAAAGTAGAAGAAAGCTTCTAGAAGAAAGTTGCTTTAAATCTCGATCACATCTGCTAGAAAGTTGGAAACTGTGTCTCTGTCAGGTGCATCAATACTATCAATTGCAAAGTTTCGCTTTTCTAGGATATCCTCTCCATCTGCAATTGATCTTAGGAAATCTTCGACCTCATTGGCCACTTTCTGAAGAGCACAAAAGATTTACTGAGAGGGGGGGCTGAATCAGTAAATCAATCACAAACCTTTATTTCTTAATCTTTTTCAAACATATTACAATCAACTTTTTGATATGAATCAATTTCCCAAGTTGACACAACTTTATTGAAATAATTTTTTTTTTTTCAAAGTAGGCACCAACCTACAGATTTACAAAAGGATGATTTAGTAGAGTGTAACCTACAAGGGACACCTAGACCTTTACAAATTTAGTAGGCACCTACCTACAAGGAGCACCTACCCCTAGTGCAAAGTATCAAACCTTGACTTGATGGATGTAAGACTGCCTTCAATCTGATTTTTACAATCCCAGCTCTCCAATCTACTCTATGTGATAAATGATATCACCCTAAGCCCACACAAAGAGATGGGACACTTGACTGATCTGCAAATCCTCAAAACAACCACACCTTCAGCTTTGAAAGATATGACAAATATATAGATTGACCAAAGGTTGCAACTATTGATGATCACAACTCTTTGCATCTTTATCTTTCAGTCACACCCTTTGATATGTCCCTCTTTGCCAAATTGATTTTTACATGATTTAATTATTTTTTCTGTTTACACAGAACTGAATACTTCTTAATTTTTAATTGAATCTATTCTTTAGCACAAGTCGCATCCTTTTAGAGAATGCATCGCTCCTTTTAGAAATACACGTCCCTTAGAAAGAATAGAACTTTTATTGAAACCCACGTCCATACAAGATTCGCATTTTCCTGATGGACACGTCTTTTGAACTTCCTTCCATTCAGGATTCGCATTTTTCTGATGGACACGTCTTTTGAACTTCCTTGATTCGCATCTATTCATTAAGGAGTAACACGTCTTCATGACTCTTAAAAAAATATTTGTCTACTAATTGCGTCTTCAAAAAGACGTCACTTAGAAACACGTCCTTTCATAATAGATACGCATCTTTTGACTAATCAGATTTTAACTTTTGTGATTAGTCGCTCCAATCAAACTCTTTTTAAAGACGTGATTTGTAGTAAGAGCTTGAATTTATTCGAATTAAAGCATTCAAATTAAAGGCATTTGATGTTAATTGCCCCTTCATATCTGAAATTAAATTAAGGTAATTCGAATTAGATTCTTCATATCTGAAAATGAACAAATTGATTGCAGTCTGAAAACTCCAGTACGTATTCTTGAATCTGAAACTGAATCTCAGGAATTTGAGTCTGTGTGAGTTATCTTAACATCAACGTCTTTTCACTCTGTGTGTGAAGTTCAACACATCCTTAAATTGGAGTCTGAATCTCCAGTACGTATTCTTGAATCTGAAACTGAATCTCAGGAATTTGAGTCTGTGTGTGTTATCTTAACATCAATGTCTTTTCAATCTGTGTGTGAAGTCTTTCATAACTCTGTTTTGAGCCAATATGTTGATTATTTTGAAACATTATACTGACAATGATATCATCAAAGACATATTATTTCATCAATGCTTCTCAACATCCATATGTTTCCTTGACATCAATGACAAAACTTCTAACATCTAACACCTAAGAAAGTAGGAAAAACAGGAAGTGCCATCTATTACATTTTATCTTCTTTCTCTTCTTCAAAGAATAGATAAGAATTGTTTCGAGAATAGACAAAAAGTAGAAGAAAGTTGCTTTAAATCTCGATCACATCTGCTAGAAAGTTGGAAACTGTGTCTCTGTCAGGTGCATCAATACTATCAATTGCAAAGTTTCGCTTTTCTAGGATATCCTCTCCATCTGCAATTGATCTCAGGAAATCTTCGACCTCATTGGCCACTTTCTCGAACCTTGCTAACATCGTGGAAATCTAACTCATGCCGCCATCACTGCTACGAACAACACTTTGAAACTGGGCTTGCACTTCATCAAGTCTGACATAGGAACCATCATCATGATGACACCGAGCAGGGATCTTTGTAATAAACTCATTTATGAACAGAAAAGCCTCAACCACCCTTTGCCTGTATGCAACAAACTCTTCAGCTATCCTCTCATAGGTCCTCACCTTGAAGGTGTGACGCTCTTTCCATGCAAGGATTTGTCTCTTGTGTTCTCTGGAAACTGTTGAGCCATAAGCTGTATCCAAATCTGCAATGATGATTTCATGCCTAGGCTTAACCTCTGCCATTAATTGTTCAAATCCTTGCAGGCCTTGACGTAAGTAATGAGCGTTATTCCTTAGCTAAAACATTTGTGCAAGGACTTCTTTTCCTCTGATGATAAATCCCTCAATCCATTCTTGAGTTTGTTTCCCACATATTACCAGCTGTCTCAACTGATGATGATCAACTGGTGTCTCTAGAACCTAGGGCAGCAACTGAGTAGCCTGTGAAGTGCCATGGACAAGGTTAGAAATGTAAAGCCTGAGTTGCCGTATTTCAGCCTTGAGGGCCGCCTTGTCTTCTCCATCTTTTAGCACTCTTTCTTGAAGGCTTTTAGATGCAAATTTGAAAAAACTAACATCTACATGTCTAGTGCTTTTGCCAGGATTAGACTTCGCCATTACGAAGACATCTACATCCACTTCATCTCTATTTCTATCTTCAGGAGGTGTAGCAGTTTCCATGATCATCTCACCATCATGGAAACATCAAAATGAACTTGCTTCTTTACTTTCTTCTTAGGTGCTCCTGATAGACGTTGTCAAGAACATCAAAATTCAACTGATATGAAGGTCTTCTTCTCTTCCTCCCCAAGGAGCTCTCAAGCCAAGATGTGGTATCTCTACTAACTTCCTTGGGAGGTTCAACTGCAACTTCTTCATCCTCTATATCAATATGAATTGGCGAAGATGTAATGTCCCCAACTCAAGCCTGATATTTTCAGTGACCGTTGGCCTATTCCGGAGACCCGTAGGCTAGTCGGAAGGTAAAATTAGGGTTTCCTATTTTTAAGGAAGTTCTTGCTCGGAGTGGGTTGTTTCAATGGCGGATTCTTTCTGGGTTTTCAAAGAGCTTCGCAGTGGTATGTTCTTCTGGGCATTCTGAGCATCTTCGGGAATTTACTATTTTTAGTAAATTCTATTTTGGGCAGTAAACAGGTTGGTCTCAGGCTGTTGACTTTCCTCTTCAACTGTTTCAATTGGCATATTCAGATTCTGGCCTCGGGATACAGTTTGAGGTGATAAGTTGAATTATTTTAAAGAAGTTATGTTTAATGTTATATTTTAACATTGACCCTTGGCCTAGCAACTTTACTTTAAGTTGTTTTTAAAAGAGGTTCTTTATGGGTGGGCGCCTCATTAAAGGAATTGATTATAATTCTTATTAAAAGAATTATTCCCCAAGCAAAAGTGGACGCCAACTTCAATGAAGGAATAATTTAATATTTAAAAGTCAAAAATTGCAGCTTGAAGGAAAGGACGCCATTGGTTGAAGGATTAGGGTTTGACTCTTAAGAGAAGGTTAGGGTTTCGAGAAGAGTCAACCGAAAATTATAAAAGGAAGACTTTGATCCTCAATTCATTATCTTTTGTCTACAGGAATGTTATGCTGCCAGATTGGCTTTGGGATCGCTTCGAGGAATGAAGGCCTCCTAGCTCGGGCATCGCTTCTTGCTTGCAATATAGCGACTAGTGGTGATTTAGTCTAGTTTGTGAGTTTTCTTTGAGTTGTGTGCATTGTAATCAGCTTGTGGCTGTCTAGATCAGATTATAGCATATTAGTTAATTTCTGGAAATTGCATTTTAAGCTACAGCAGATCCGTGTTTTCATTTGTAAATCAGAAAACAAAAATAATCTCGTTCTGGGTATTGTGTCATTGCATCTTATTGGTAAGGGCGCCCCTTCATGAATATTTGCAGATTTTAATACGAAGCTTATGATTTTATAATGCAAATCCGTCATTCCTTGAAGGCCGAACTTTCTAGAGTGCATTGGGATTCGTGTCAGTAATTAATAACCATTTTTAGATGCCATTTCTTATTACTAAGTTAGGCGCCATCATTTTGAGGGTCTATTGCATCAGATTTGAGATCATTTGGGTGAGAAATGAGAGAGTTATGAGCATATGAGTAAATTCATAGGTTGCTGGTTTTATGACAAAAAGTGCAGATTTGTATGACAGTTTAAGAAATCTGCATCTTCCTTATCTGGTTGGTGTTGAGATTTCATTGTATACTTTGCAGAAGCTTCCTTGTTGAATGCATCATTTGAAAGAGCATCTTAAGTCTTGATATTGCAGGCAATGACATCTTTGTAAGCTGGCAGTAGTACTGACCAGTTGTTCTTATTATTGCTCATCGTTATTGTAATACTTATTCTTCCTTCAGTTCTTGTTGTAATAGATAAATCTCCGCCCTATGGTAGCTACTCTCCCATTCTGGGTTAGCAAGCACATTCTGGGTGTTGAGTGTTTTCAGCTTTCAGCATTTCTCTTTCAAGCATTGTTATTGTAATCACTCCGTCATATGGTCGCCCCTCACTCCGCATTGGATTGGGTAGCACATACTTGACGTTGAGTTCCCTTTCAGTATTTAGAGTAGAAGATCCTCTGACCATATGCTCGCCATCATCGGCGCCATTCTTGGTTAGAGTTGCTTTTTGCATAAGCAGTTTGATTCAGATCCTCTGACCAATGCTCACACCTTGCCCACATCGGGATCCTGGTGTACATACTGGTTAGAGTTGCTTCAGTACGTTTTGGTTTATCATCTAACCTTAACGGGTGCTTGTAATTTGAAATTGTAAAAAATCGAAAAAATTTGGCTCGGAATATTTCAGTGGTATCAGAGCCAAGATCCTGCCATCCTGTGCCCATCAGAGTTCACTTGACAGAGAAAACAGATTCTACATCAGAGGTGAGAGCTGAGTTCAGTATTAGCTTTCAGAAGTTTCAAAGATGTTGCATTTTCTAAGGTCTATGGGTCGTGAGAAGTCAGATTCAACTATGGCATCGGAGGAAGGAAAGGTTAGTGATGTCGTAAGGGACTTCATTGAATATGCCAAACAGTTTAAAAGACAATGTGAAGATGAGGCTGTCAAACTCCGTGAGCAATATCAAACCATGCCAGATGATTATAGGTACAATGTTTCATTTGATTCCCATTTGAAGTGTGTGGCGTCAGTGGAGCCCGAAAATTGAAGATGGTGGACCACATTAGGAAAAGGATAAAAAGGGAAGCAGAACAAGCTTTGTTCGAAGAATCAAAGAAGGAAGGAGATGAAGTGCCTATTTGTGAATTGCAGCCGACAAATATGCAAGTTGAAGAGAAAAATCAGTCATCTAGCATTGAAGATGGCACAAACAAGGTGCACATATCACATCAAAATGAACGTGAGCTTGATGAAGATACCTTGGCAAGTGAAGAGTTAAGGGTAGAGACTCATAATACGCCCCTTGACTTGCATGTGATAGCAAGTGAAGAAGAGCAAGTTGAAGGAAATACTATTGGTGTCTTTGAATCAGCTTATGACCGTTACCAAAGTGATGATGTTGGTAATGATTTCGATGTGTTTGTACCTCCTCTTGTTGAAGATTTAGTGATGGATAGTTTTCCTCTTGTTGCTGTTCAAACTCCTCAAGAGTTTTCACAAGATGAAGTTATGACAAGTGATCAAGAAGACCTTTTTGGCATACATATGACTATTCATGATGAGATCAGAAAAATACCTATAGATGATGGGTTCATTGAAGATATAGATGATAAGGTTTCCCAAACAGCTAGCACTAAAGATTCTTTACTTCATTTTAGTGACAGTGTCAAGGGTGGTTTTGGGTTTGATCTTCAAACCAAGCCATTGAAGGGAGGTATGTATGAAGATATCAGTTTGAGTGAGTTGGGTGGTGACCTATTCAAAGAGTCAACCCTCCAAGAGAAGCATAAAGAGCACTTTCCTTTTGATCAAAACAATCAATCCTCTAGCACTTGGGATCTAGGAGTGAAGGCATTTAGTGATGACAAAGAAATTGTGTGGGATGAGTTTCCCTTTGATCCTGATGAAGTTCAAAATTTTGATTGCTTTGCAAGCTATGAGGGGGCTGCCATAAACTTTGATCATGAAGACAGTGAAGTGGAAGTGGAGCTTGAAGATCATATGACTTTTGACGATGGGAAGTTTGATGGAGTTCCTAAACACAAATCCAATTTATCAATGCTTGAATCTGGTTGTAAGCATTGGATTGAAGAATTTGTGGAGTCTAATTCTCTTTGTGATATTGAGCAATTTCAGCTAGTAGGTGGTGAAGGAAAGGAGTCTTGGAGCAGCTATGAGGGTAGCAAAGATGAAAAACAAAGTTCTGATTTTCAGTTGCAGCCTATCAGCAGTTCACCATCTTTGCATGTGCATGAGTGGAAAGATCAAGGCAAGGTATCTTTTGAAAAAGAAGTGCAAGCGCTATCCCTATTTGATCGCACACACAATTTGGTTGATGATCTCTATTGGAAGGCTCAGTTTGAAGAGAGACAAAGTGGAGTTAAAGATGAAGTTGCTCTTCCTAAATTGCAACTAATTAAAGATTCCTTGGAGACCATGAAATCCGAGTACATAGGCTTGATTGAAGATAGAGATCATGCCGTCGAATCTGCAAAGAAGGCCTTCATTGTTTTCGAAGAAAGGGAGAGTATGGTTGATGAGCTCACTTTGGAGCTTAAATCAACAAAGGACAAGTTGAAAGAAACTCAGTTGGCTCTAAGAAAGGTTGAAGATCAGTTTGCAGATTTCAAACTTTTCAAGGAGCAAGAGGATGCACGAAGAGCTGGAGAAATCAAGCAAGTAATTGATGAGATTGATAGTCTTCAAGAGGAGTTTGATCTTGAAGGTTTCACAAGAAAATCAAAGGTTGCATGTGCAGATTTGGAGCAGCAAGATGAAAGGAATGACTTTCAAGTTTATGACAATCCTCTTTTTCAAGAAGGTGATGAGAAACGTTATGATAATCCTCTCTATGAAGTAGAGGATGAAATGGAGAATGAAACTGAGTTTGGTTTCCAGTGCTTGGATGCTTCGATATCACTCCATGAGGAAGTGCCACGTCTGTTGATTAGTAATGAATGCATAAGTGGGTTTGAGGATGAAGTCTATGCATGGGAAGTGTTGATTCGAGGAGATTTCAACATCTTCAACACCAAGGTGTTAGCAAGGCAAGATTTGGTAGCTGCTGGTAACTTCATTACAGCAGCAAGCAGCAAAAATTTCAGTATTGTTACTCATGAAGCAGGGAAGAAAGATGGACCAGAACTTGATGTTTGTATGCTTGTCAATCCATCCCTTTGGTTGAATGATGCTTTGGCACTTATTAGTCCATTTTTGAAGTTGGATTTGAGGTCATTTAATATTTCATGCCCCATTGTTGTTGAAACTTTCATGGATGGGCTTCAAGGGTTCAATAGAGGAGGCATCAATCTCTTTAGTACACACTTGATCCTTACTAGCTCTTGGGGATGCATTGAGATTTCCTTGCATTGTGTTGAAATCCATTTTCAGTTGGGTATCCATGCTTGGGATTCTCAATATGGGTTGATAGAGCTTATTACTTGTGGAAAGAAGGACTTTTGGAGGGATAAGGATCAAAATTTCAGTATTAATGATGTTGTTACTTTCTTTACCAGCCCCTTGATGGTTCCGTTTGTTCATCAACAAATGGATTGGAGAGAAATTTTGAGTATGGATTGGAAAGAGGAACAATTGGTTGCTCTTGGCGTTGATCCTTGGCTAAGACAAGAGCAGATTTTGAGACTCGTGCTTGCTGGTTGGAGGCAGACCAGCCCTGTTACTTGTGGAGTTACTCTCGTTTGGGAGAGTTTTCCCATCACCACTTGCCAACGAGGTGGTAGTTTTCAGATGGAGATTGCTCTAGTATGTTTTCCGGCCATTTTTGAGGTGTTACCTTGCAACTCTATGCTCATATCATACACTCACACTTGGGAATTTCTTTGGTGCTGCTGTTTTTTCTTGTGTGAAGTACTAAAATCAGACTGCACTTCGCTGACTTCAGCCTTGAATAGCAGATATTATTTGTTCCTTCACACTTATCCTATTCTCGGAGTTCATCTTATGAATGTTTGTGGTGTTAACCTTGAGAGTTTTCTCTCATTGTTGGTTCGGGACAGCGAACTACAACTTGTTTTGATTCATCATTCTGAGACTCATGAGGTTGGAACTATGAGAATTTTTTGTATTCTTCTTGGTGGTGTCAGTATAATTCAGTTGGTGCATAGTAGCTCCATGAGGAGACGTGAGTATGAGTTGGTTGAGCTCTTGCAAAGGATTGATTTCCTCTTTGCAAGGAGATTTGAAGATGACACTTTTACCATCAGGGCTTCGTTTGTTACCATGTGGAGGTATGTTGAGGAGTTTGATTTTGAGATGAGCAGCCTATCCTTCTTGCCTAGAATTGTGGTTGACAATGGTATGGTTGATATTGTTGACTTTGGGCATCGTGGACATGAGACGTTACTTGATATTAATCTCAGTCCTTTAAGATCTTTAAGATCTTTCAGTTCGAGTATCATAGATGGTAACACGTTGGAGTTACAAGGGGAGTCAGTGCAGCATCGGCATGATATTTTCATTGATGTGATCAAAGTGGTGCAGCATCGGCGTGGTGGGTCCTTCCTGAGATGCACTTGGGAACCAGGGATCATACTTGTTTGCGTATGGATTAGTTTTAAAATTTCTGAAGTTGTGGTGGTATTGCTTGGGGACAAGCAATTTTGGGAAGGGCGGATTGTAATGTCCCCAACTCAAGCCTGATATTTTCAGTGACCGTTGGCCTATTCCGGAGACCCGTAGGCTAGTCGGAAGGTAAAATTAGGGTTTCCTATTTTTAAGGAAGTTCTTGCTCGGAGTTGGTTGTTTCAATGGCGGATTCTTTCTGGGTTTTCAGAGAGCTTCGCAGTGGTATGTTCTTCTGGGCATTCTGAGCATCTTCGGGAATTTACTATTTTTAGTAAATTCTATTTTGGGCAGTAAACAGGTTGGTCTCAGGCTGTTGACTTTCCTCTTCAGCTGTTTCAATTGGCATATTCAGATTCTGGCCTCGGGATACAGTTTGAGGTGATAAGTTGAATTATTTTAAAGAAGTTATGTTTAATGTTATATTTTAACATTGACCCTTGGCCTAGCAACTTTACTTTAAGTTGTTTTTAAAAGAGGTTCTTTATGGGTGGGCGCCTCATTAAAGGAATTGATTATAATTCTTATTAAAAGAATTATTCCCCAAGCAAAAGTGGACGCCAACTTCAATGAAGGAATAATTTAATATTTAAAAGTCAAAAATTGCAGCTTGAAGGAAAGGACGCCATTGGTTGAAGGATTAGGGTTTGACTCTTAAGAGAAGGTTAGGGTTTCGAGAAGAGTCAACCGAAAATTATAAAAGGAAGACTTTGATCCTCAATTCATTATCTTTTGTCTACAGGAATGTTATGCTGCCAGATTGGCTTTGGGATCGCTTCGAGGAATGAAGGCCTCCTAGCTCGGGCATCGCTTCTTGCTTGCAATATAGCGACTAGTGGTGATTTAGTCTAGTTTGTGAGTTTTCTTTGAGTTGTGTGCATTGTAATCAGCTTGTGGCTGTCTAGATCAGATTATAGCATATTAGTTAATTTCTGGAAATTGCATTTTAAGCTACAGCAGATCCGTGTTTTCATTTGTAAATCAGAAAACAAAAATAATCTCGTTCTGGGTATTGTGTCATTGCATCTTATTGGTAAGGGCGCCCCTTCATGAATATTTGCAGATTTTAATACGAAGCTTATGATTTTATAATGCAAATCCGTCATTCCTTGAAGGCCAAACTTTCTAGAGGGCATTGGGATTCGTGTCAGTAATTAATAACCATTTTTAGATGCCATTTCTTATTACTAAGTTAGGCGCCATCATTTTGAGGGTCTATTGCATCAGATTTGAGATCATTTGGGTGAGAAATGAGAGTTATGAGCATATGAGTAAATTCATAGGTTGCTGGTTTTATGACAAAAAGTGCAGATTTGTATGACAGTTTAAGAAATCTGCATCTTCCTTATCTGGTTGGTGTTGAGATTTCATTGTATACTTTGCAGAAGCTTCCTTGTTGAATGCATCATTTGAAAGAGCATCTTAAGTCTTGATATTGCAGGCAATGACATCTTTGTAAGCTGGCAGTAGTACTGACCAGTTGTTCTTATTATTGCTCATCGTTATTGTAATACTTATTCTTCCTTCAGTTCTTGTTGTAATAGATAAATCTCCGCCCTATGGTAGCTACTCTCCCATTCTGGGTTAGCAAGCACATTCTGGGTGTTGAGTGTTTTCAGCTTTCAGCATTTCTCTTTCAAGCATTGTTATTGTAATCACTCCGTCATATGGTCGCCCCTCACTCCGCATTGGATTGGGTAGCACATACTTGACGTTGAGTTCCCTTTCAGTATTTAGAGTAGAAGATCCTCTGACCATATGCTCGCCATCATCGGCGCCATTCTTGGTTAGAGTTGCTTTTTGCATAAGCAGTTTGATTCAGATCCTCTGACCAATGCTCACACCTTGCCCACATCGGGATCCTGGTGTACATACTGGTTAGAGTTGCTTCAGTACGTTTTGGTTTATCATCTAACCTTAACGGGTGCTTGTAATTTGAAAGTGTCTCAAAAAAAATCGAAAAAATTTGGCTCGGAATATTTCAGAAGACCTTGGCAATGGTGTAGGATCATGTGTCAAAGGCACATCTTCTATTTCTTTTTGAGGCACGAACTCTTCTAGAGGGGCTTCTACTTCAGCTGTTGGCTGCTCCTATATGATTATGTTTGAGATGTCCAACCTTCTTTTTACGTTTTTAGTTGACCTACTGCCCTTTACACCTTCTTGAGACTGACTTACACCTTTCCCTTTTGATTTCTTCCTCTTGAGGACTAAGAAAACCTTGCTATGCTCGAGGACTTGTCTTGTCCTTTCTTCAACTAAGAGGGACTCTTTGTTAGCCCAATTGACCTGTGGAAGAGGCTAATCTTCAATTCGCTTCCGAGTGTACATTGGGAGAAGTACATCTCCATCATCATCTGATAATCCCTCGATATCCTCTGCTAAGCAATCTTTCATTTGATGAAGAGTGAGTTTTCTGTAACTACGCCCTCTGTACCTCGAACTCATCCCTGCAGCTAGCCCAAAAATGTTCAAGGGCTGGCAAATGACCATAGTTCTTCTCAAGTCGGGCAGCGAAGACACCATGATGGTCATATGATCGTCTCTCACTATAAGGCTCGAGACCAAGTTTAGCCAACTCATCACCCATGGACTTAGCATCCGTTGTTGATCTACATGTATAAATTCCCAGTCCAAATGGAAAACTAAAGGCGGGTTTCTTTCTATTCCTCAAGACTATGTGGGCATCATTTGCTTACCTTAGGAACTCCATGAAAATAACTTCATCTAATGGGTACCTTGGCAACATAAGTGGAGCACTGGAGTAGCCATAGACTCTGAGGTAGGTGAATGTAGGAAACTGTATAAACTAATCTGCCCACTATGCTATTGCTGCCCTAGCGGTGGATGAAATATAGACGTGCAACTCATTGTCCAAGTCTCGCACTGTGTGCATCAGGAAAGGCTCGTTCACCCTCTTGTAATGGTGTAATGACTTCGTGAATTTCAGCTGAGGGTAGTAATTGTAGACATGTTGTACGTTTAGAGACCCCTTAGTGTTTAACCCTCTTAACTGACCCTGGAAGGCCACTAGGTAGACTAGGTAGGAGACCATATGGAACTCATGAATCTGGAAGTATTTTGATATTTGTTGATGGAGGTTGTCACTGATTAAAGAACTTTTGAAAAATCGGCAAGTTGAAGTCTTGAACCTTGAAAAGAAAACCTCTCAAGTCGCTGCTCCTCTTCAACCTAGATGCCACCTACAAAGAATGATGAAAATTGAATGGCAAAGGCATCTTAAATAGGTTTTTAGGCTTGAGATAATTCTGCTTTCTTTTGCTTTAATCCTCCAAACCCTAAAACCTGCTTGTGCATTGAACATGGATGCTTTCCTTCATCTTGAAATTTTGAAAATTTTGGAAAATTGGCTAAGACATGACATTTGGGCGCCCTTCTTGGCTAGGGGCCCCAATCTCTTCCAAACTTAGTCATTTTTCTGAGTTTTCAACCTTTCCATGATTTTGAACCTTGTTCGATCTTCGATCTTCGGCTTCCAGATTGATCTGATGGTCGAGCTGAATGATTCGTTGTAAAGCTTGATCGAATCTGACAAGATCATTCTGGAGTCACCTTGGGCTAAAAACTTTGTTTGATGCTTCAAGGCATGGGCGCCCTTCTTCTTCTGGGGCGCCCAACTCCCTCAGTGTTAGCCATTTTTCTATTCTTCATTTTCTCCATGTTTCCCTTTTATCTTTTGATGAATCCTTGATTCCGGGAGCTTGATTGATCAGATTGACTGGCTCACTGCTTCATTGGATAGCTTAACTGAATCAGACAAGATGATGTTGGGGGTTGCAACTGCAAATTCCATCATTTCAGGCTCCAAAATCTTGGGTGCCTATTCTCTCCAGCGGCGCCTATCTCAACCAGACTTAAACCATTTTCATATTTTTCAGGTTTCCTCAACTCCTCACCTTCAGATGATCTTTTCATTTCGGATGATCCGGAGCTCGGATGGACTAACGGTTGGACTCGTTGCGGAGCTGAGAAGATTCTGAGAGGGGTCTTCTGGAAGTGCAGACTCCTGAAAGCTGCATCTAAGGGCTCAAAAGCTTGGGCGCCCCTGGCTAGCTGGGGCGCCCAACTTCACCAAAGTTAGAATATTTCCTGTATTTTTGCTTTTGCTTTTGACTTTCGATATTTTGCTTGTGTTTTTTCCCTCTGTTCCCCCTCGGATATCTGATGACTGCCAACTCCGATCGACGTGCTGATGATCTCGTTGGAAAGCTTGATAAATTCTGAGGAAGTCATGCTGGAGACTTCATTGGCAAATTCATCCATTTATGCCCTGAAAATCAAGGGTGCCTATCTCCTTCTGGGGCGCCCAACTCCTCCAGACTTAGCCATTTTTGCTTGATTTTCATCCTTCAAAGTTAAACCTTCGTTTTATACCTTCAGCTTGATCTGGATTTGCCGGTGATTGACAAATCTGACGATTTGGCGGAAGTATCCACTGCAAAGCTAACAAGATCCTGAAGAGATTGAGCTCATCTACAAACCCTAATTGCTGAGTTTGACTTCTCAAAAAGGTTGGGCGCCCCTGGGCACCTGGGGCGCCCAAAGTTCCCAAACTTAGAAAATCTTCAGTGATTTTCATGGTTTGCCTTCTGCCACTTGGTTGAAACCTCCCCATTTGATCTTGAATTCCGGGTGACTAGTTGATCCGATGATGATGTTGTCGGACTCACTGCGGAGCTGCGAAGAATCTGAACAACTTTGCCTGGAAACACAAACCTTGATTCCACCATCTGATGCCCTAAAAAGTTGGGCGCCTATCTCCTCTCGGGGCACCCATGGCTGGTAGTGTTAGTTTTTATTTTGCAGATTTCGCCTTCCTCTCCTCATTCTTTGTGCACGTTCATCATCTCATCTTTTGTTCAATGCTTGAATGTTGAATCAGACACCTGGCAGCTGATTAGCCTCCATTGATGACTTCAGAGCTCCCAAAATGCTTTCTGAAATTGAAAAAGTAAAATAGACCCACTAGAGCAAAACTAATCGTTTTGTGATTTTGACTACACTAGCCTGATGAGGAAGTATTTTGAGCTAATCAAAATCAATTTGAACCCTAACAGGAAAACTTTCTATTTTAGAAATTTTCTATATTTAGAAACTTTTGCCAGTATCTATTTCTAAAGAAACCTAGAAAAAACCCAAACAAAATAGTAGTTTTGCTAAAAAATAGGGGTGAAAAACTGAGATCTGGGTTTTGTAGATTTGGTCATTCTAAACAAACCCAGATCATCAGATTTTGAAAATTTTGAGTTTTTACCCCTTATGCAAGACATGCAAACCCCAATTTTGACCTTTTCTAACTGTTTTGACAAGACTTTTAATCATTTCTTCAAAATGCGTAAGTGTAGAAAAAATTTTAAGTTGGGGTACAATAGGATGGATACTAGATGTCTTGTTCAACAAAGGTAAAAAATTGAGATTTATAATTAATGACTACATAATCACCAATGATTTTTATGTTGTGGAGTTGGGAGATACCAACGCTATACTTGGTATCCAATGGATGATATCCATTGGTAAGTACTCACAAAACTTTCAAACAATGGAGTTCAAGTTCAAGGTGAATGGTAGGAAAGTGGTATTCAGGGGACTGTTTGATGGAGCCCCTCAAGTGGTATATCGGCCAAAAAGGATGGAGAGCATATTCAGGCATGGAAATATAGCTTGGGCCGCACAATGTCTTGTTTTCTCCAAGTCATTAAGCAACAAGCCTGAGTATCTTCATGATGACTTACAACCAATCTTGGATAAGCATAGTCTAGTCTTTGGGGACATACCACTAGGGACGCCACCAAATAGAGGATTTGAACACACCATCAAGCTATAAGAAGGTGCAAAGCCTATCATCACCACACCATATTGGCATCCCAAGAAGTTGAAGGATGAAATTGAGAAATGTATCAAGGAGTTATTAGCGATGGGACATATATGGCCTAGCTCTAGCCCATTTGAATCTTTCATGGTGTTAGTAAAGAAAAAGGATGGAACTTCTCTGAATGTGCATTGACTACCGAGCATTAAACAAGAAAACAATCAAAAATCAGTATCCTATCCCCAAGATCAATGAACTATTGGATAACTTGCATGGTGCAGTTTATTTCTCAAAGATAGACCTAAGGTCAAGCTACCACCAAATAGGAGTTCAGGAACAAGACATCCACAAGACCGCTTTTTGTTGTCATTTTGGCCATTATGAGTTTTTGGTTATGCCTTTTGGCTTGAACAATGCACCAACCACATTTCAATCTTGTATAAATCACACATTTAATAAGCAACTATGGAAATTTTTGCTCACATTCTTTGACAACATACTCATATATGGTATGTGGTTGGTTCAATGTGGTTGGTTGTTTCAAGTGTATGAAACTTTATAAAAAAAATTCTTTTGCTTCTTGAATGATTGATAGTTATTTTGAAGTATAGATTCAGACTTCTCAGTAGGAGTCAATGAAGATATCTCTTCATACTGAATGACTAAATTTTGATAATCACGAAGGGTCATACACAAATGTATGAAGGATGCAAATTTCATTAATAAGATTCTATCTCTTATGTCAGGTTGCAAATTTTTAATGAACACTCTTTGGACATCCACATCAAGAAGAGTAAGATCGATCTGTGAAAAAAGCCACTGATAGCGGCCTATGAAATCTGTGACCTTTTCATTCTTCTTTTGTTTGCATCGCATTAAATCAGTTAGGTTAATCTTAGGACCAATGTTTATTTGGAAATGAATGAGGAATGTGTCAACAAGCTCATTAAATGAGTGGATTGAGTTATTCGGCAATGAATAGAACCATTCCTAATCCATGTCTTTCAATGACCTAGGAAAGAGTTTAGCCAAGAGCTTATCCTCAAAGATGAAGTCACTACACAAGGTTGTATATGCCGATATATGATTGCTAGGGCCCCCCTTACCATTATACTTTTCAAACAAGGGTATATCTATGTTTTATGGCATTTGTGCTTTCAATATTTCAAGTGACAATGGGCTATTTTGACATGGGAAGATCCAAAACCATAAGGATTTCCAGTGGAAAGGCCTATTGTTGGAGTTATACTAATGCTTTGTTGTATTGTTGAAGCAACAGTTGGATTTGTGTATGTAAGGATAGTTGTAGGGAGGGAGACTTGACTTCCTCCTTGACTTTGACTGTTTCTCAAAGCTTGAGCACAACTAGCCATTGTAGGTACATTATTATCAACTATATAGGCTAGGCTATGCAAAACCTCTAATCCTTGATTATCATTAATCAGTTTCCTCATGTTATCAATTATAGGAACTATTTTACCATCGAAGTATTCAGTACTCACAAAGTCTTTGTCCAATTTTTTCAGTTTGTCTTCGAGAACATGGGCAACCATAGTCTCAACATCTGTAGAAATGGGTGATTGTAAAGTTGTCAATGGTATGGAAACATTAGGGATAGAGTCCAAATTGGTTGAGTATTGACAACACTTTGCATGAAAGAGTTAGAAGACTCAGGATCCACAGTGGATGTAACAATAGCGTGGGATGCCATAAGTCTAGAAAAACATCTCACTAAAGTATTGGCAACAAGACACCAGGTAGTGAAACTTATAAAAGTTTCAAAACACTAAGTGTGCCCAAGATGAACACCAAACAGTTAAATAATCACAGCACACACTCAAAAACAGAAATCAGACAGCAGAAACAAATAGGAAATGCAGTAACAGAGATCTGAGAAAAAGTTTTCTGGAAAAGAATAGCAAGACAGAGGCAATCTGGGGCGTCTGAGTCCTGGACAGGGGTTTTGAAAATTCAAAGTTTGACTGTGTATTATATTGCTCAAGGATTCTAAGTTTATTTGCAAACAGTTTGAACAGTGAATATTTTTCTAAACTTTGCTTACTTTATGCCAATGCAAAATGTATAACAGTATGTGAACATGAAATGACAATTTTGAATGCAATTTTCTAATCTGAAATGCACAAATTGAGTGATTTTAAGAGGCAAAGACCTAGAAATGATGATTTTTAAATGCAATTTTGAAACCAAACAATGCAAATTCTTTCACCTTTATGAACTAAATGCAAGATACCTAAAAAGATGCAATTATTTATTTCAAAACAGAGATCTACAACCACCAACAGATTGAGCAAACAAAGACAGAAATTTGTGAAAAAGTTTGTTGATCCAACTATACAAGGATAGAAGCACCCAGGGGCATCTGAGTCCTTGATACGGATTTTGAAAAATGAAAACTAAGTGTTTAGTTTTTTATTTAAGAATGATGTTTCTATCTGCAAACTAGTTTGGCAGTGACTGCTTTTCCAAAATTTCTTCAATTTGAGACAATGTGATTCAAGTGCAAATGTATGACAATGCAAATGACAAATATGAATGCAATTTTCAATGTAGATCTAATCTAAATAACTGAAACAAACTCTAATGCAACCTATGATGCAATATGATATGCAAATTTTTGAATTTTTATGCTTTTATGATAAAAAAGTTAAAACCCTAAATGAAAGATGCAAAAGAATGATGCAATTTCAAAAGGTATGTAATGTTAACAGGTCAGGTTCACTAAAATGAAACATAGAAAAAATAATGTGTTGTGTTGAATGGTATGGAGGTTTAATACACATTCGATGACATCATCAAACATGTAAAGCTTCAACAGTGTTAGCCATTTTTCTTCGTTTTTCAACATTTGCTTGCTTCTGCTTCCGGCAAGGCTTGCCTTCGACTTCAACGAGTCAGCAATCTGGTATTGCCAACTGATAAAATCTATTTAACCATGGCAATCTCATGTTTGACCACTACAAAAGTGATCTCCAACTGCATACTGGCGTCTGACATCGTCTAACTGAGTTTGCGAGCTCTAGAAACTGCCGACGACACTGAGCTAGAAATAAGGCGTGTTGGGGTCGAAAATATTCTAAGGCATGAAAACCTAGGCGCCCTTGGCTGACAGAGGCGCCTAGCATCAAATGCCTTAGCCATTTTATCATGATTTTAAAAATTTTAACTTTTTCGTTTCGCGTGTTTCCGCTAGAACCCAGTCACCCCAATTTGAGCGTCATTTGCCGCCAGTCAGTGAATAACAAAGACTGAAAGGAAGTTAATTAGGCAAGCCTGATCATAACTGAGATGAATTATACCCTTTGCTAAACCCTGACACTGCATCTGACTGATTTTCTGAGAACCTTAACCGGGCTGACAAAGGAATTTGATAAACTTTCGAACGAGCAAAAAAATAAACTAAGTCATGAGAAGCTAGGTGCCTCTCCTTGACAGTGGCGCCTAGGATTCCATGCCTTAGAAAAAAATTTGATGATTTTCATTTTTCCTTTAATCTTCTTCATTTTTCCACAAAATGCCACCATTCAATCCTACATATTTTGTTGTCTGACTAACCCTCGGCACTGCATGATGAACCAATTGAGGAGCCTAAACACAACTGAGATGATCTCCTACTTTCCCCAACCTCGAAACTGCTTTTGACTGTTTCTCTGCATAACTGAATTGAGCTGATGAGAAAATTGCACATTTTCCGAAAAAGGGAAAAATTTGACTAAGGCATGAAACCCCAAGTGCCCTTCTTGGATAGGGGTGCCTAGCTTTGCCAGAGTTGGAAAAATTTCACAAATTTCAACTTTTTCTTTGCCTTCTCCATTCACTGTTCTATGTGCATCATTCGTCGTTCGTCATTGTCTTTTGAGACTTTGAATCTGACACTTGGCAGCTGACCTTCCTCCATTGATGACTTCAGAGCTCATGCTTTCCCCTCTAGAAAAGAAAAATTGACCCACTAGAAAAATCTTGACCTTTTGACGATTCTAACTGGACCAGCCTGATTAGGAAATATTTTCGACCAATCAGAATTAGTTAGAACACTCCAAACAAAGATTCTAATGGTAGAAACTTTCTATTTTTTAGAAAGTTTCGCCAACATCCATTAGAAATTGACTTTTGATGAAAATTTTTATAAGACTTTGACCACTCATTACAAAATGCCTTAATGAAGCAAAAATTTTGATTGGGCACAACAAATAATCAATGTACATTCAACTGCTTTTGCAAAGTTTTGATTGCATAATCATCCCACAATCTAGCAATACATGGTATAAACTATAAACATCAATATGAAACACCCATGAGAAAAATACCTTGTAAATGGTGATGAAACTAAGTTTCATAGGTCTGAAAAGTCATAAAGAATGAAGTTCGAGGTCTGAAACTTCCCTATACCAAATCAACGGTGATGGGGAAATCTCCTCACTCACACTGTAAACCAGTGTTCCATGGAGTTTCGAGGACAAGGACGGGGGGACGGGAGGGGATGCGTCTCAGGGACGCGGGGAAAGGGGTTCTAAGTTTGGAACGTGGGGCGAAGCGAACAACGAAAGCGAAGGGTGAAAGCGGTCGCGGCCCGAAACCATATAGTGCGGTCCATAAAGAATATTGCTAAAGCCTAGGAATAGAAATGCAGAAATTTTAAAGGATTCAACATTCACCCAGTAGTTTCATTGAACTAGTGAATATTGAATATTGTTGCATGTAGGATATGCACAATATTGATTATTGCAATATTGCAGGATATGCACAAGATTAAAAAATGAAAAATTTAAAATTTAAAATGCTCTGCCTCTAATAGAACATGTCTGCAAAATGTGGAAGCACAGGCAAGGCATGTGAACTGTTTGACTGAATGCAATCATGCCACATTAAGTGGTGAATGGCTATCTAGCTCCATCAACCCCACCAACGGATCCTACTAGAAGGAAGGCTAGCGAAATAATGCAAAAGCAATGAATGCCATTTTGTGTGACCTATCCGAATCGGAGCTTGTCAAAGTAATGCATTGTGACTCAACAAAGGAAATTTTGGACAAACTTAAGAACATCTATGAAGGCGACAACAAAGTTAAGATGGCCAAGCTCCAAACCCATAGAAGACAATTTGAGAGCTTAAAGATGAAAGACAAGGAGAACATTGCATCCTATCTCCTTCGCGTGGATAAAATCGTCAACACCATCCGTGGACTTGGTGAAAAGAATGAAACTCTATGATCATGCAAAAGGTGCTAAGGTCTCTTCCCTTGGGAATTGATGCAAAAGTTTTTTCCATTGAAGAAATGAAGATCTAGACAAACTAACTATGGACGAGTTACATGGGATCCTCATGGCATGTGAAATGAGCACTGAAAAGGAGAAGTCATCAAAGCATGAAGCGGCCTTCAAAGCTTCAAAGAAGATGAAGAATAAAGAGCCTGAACCAAGCGATAGCTCCAACAACGAATTTGATGTAAAGGAAGCCCACTTTGTGAGAAAGCTCAAGAAAGGATCCAGAAAATACAAAAGTAAGTTACCCTCCAAATGTTTTAATTGTGGTAAAATAGGTCATTTTTCCATCAAGTATCCACAAGTAGAAAATGATAATAGCGATGAAGATGATCATCACATAAAGAAGGAAAGAAAACATCATCATTACGAAAAGAGATAAACAAACCAAAAATGAGAGGAAGAAAATTTCCGTTCTTCAGAATTGCATCAAAGAGATGGTAAGCTCATCAAGGAGAAAGCATCAGCGATTGATAGAAACTCTTCAACATGGCAATAGAAGCAAAAGACAAAGGAAAAGAGAAGATGGATTCAAAGGAGGAAGAAATTGTCGAGATGGATGAAGAAGTGGATCATGATAAAAAACTCATTTGTGCCTTGAGCGAAATCAAGAAGCTTAAGAAAAAGAATTTGAAGCAAAAGTTGCAACTGCAGAAATATGAAGATCATGATTCACGAGCAAAAGTGTCGCAAAGCCTTGAAGAAGCAGAAAAGACTATTATTAGCCTAAAGATTCAACTTGAAGAAGAAAAAAGGATAGAAGAGGAAGTGAGATTTCAGCTAAAAACAAAAGTAGAAGACTGCGAAAGGCTAGAATCTGAAATTGTTTCCTTGAGAAAGGAACTAGAAAAGGAAACTACCCAATTAAATAGAAGCATGAAATTTGAAAAAAGCACCGAAATACTGGAGGACATTATCAATGCCCAAAGGCCACCATTCATCAAGACTGCTCTTGGCTTCGAGGAAAATCAAAAGACTACAAAAGAAGATTCAAGTTCTAAGGCTACAGAATGACCAAAGAAAACAAATGAAGAAAAGCCTAAAGGCTATGCCAATGCACTTAAGAGCTTCATCAATAGTGACAGCAACAAGAAGAACGAAAGTGATATCCCACAGAAAACTAGCATTCCTTACAAGAACAAATTCAGAAGATTGTTCCCTCCAATGCAGTCTCACATAAGCAGGTTCCAAAACTCTTTTTTCGGTTATTGCTTCTTTGGTAATCGGTTTGGTCATAAAGCAGCAGATTGTAGGACACATGCAAGAAGTAATTCTTGTGGATTGCAAAATAGAAACTACAATTCTTTCGCTCCCTTAATGGATTTCAACATTTTGTGCTATAAGTGCAACAACTATGGTCATACAGCACATTTTTGTAGAAGTGGTTTTGTGGAATCTGATAGATAAAACAAGGAGGATACCCTTGGCAAGCAAAAGGAGGAATCTACCAAAGTTTGGAAAAGGAAGCAAGAGCAACAAAAGAAAGAAAAATCTATGCTTGTGCAAACAGCCTTTAATGGCCAAAATGAAGGAAATCAATGGTATATTGATAGTGGATGCTCAAGCCATATGACAAGGGACAAGAGCAAGTTTCTCTCTTTGTGTCATGTCCCCAAAATAGAATATTAAAGTAACTAAGTGCTGAGATGCAAATAAATAAGATAAGTGACAAATTACGTATTTACAAATATTAACAATTTAATATTACTATAATTATAATCATAATATACTATTATAAATATTAACAAAATAAATATTAGCAATTTAAATATTATTATAATTACAATTACCATATGATAACATTATAATTACAATATAAATATTAAACAATACAAATTATTAATTATAAATATCATAAGAATAATGATAATATTCACAAGAAAAAACAATATTATATCAAACAAGAAATATTTAAATAAAATACAATAAACAGCAAGTAAAGGAATCTAAAGGCATTGATTCCTATGGAGGCATACTCGCCATCCTTAAACAGCAGTGATCCCTAAAAGAAGCATAATAATTAATTAAGCAAACAACAAGGACAAGCATCGGTCAAAGCTATGGCAGCGATCATTGTTATTAGCCCCAAACAATGCAACAATTCCTAACAAATTCCTAAATGCTGTGGTTAGTACATAAAACGACTCACTTAAAAGACATGTCCCTAGCAAGCATTTTAAAGGGAATGGTTCTAAAAGGAGAATGTGATGGAGAGGAGGAAAAAGGAGAAATAACAATAAGGGGATCGAATGAAATAAGAAATAGAGGAGATTTCAGAATAGCAGCAGAAGCAATACAATTTGTGACTGAATATAAAGCCATTCAACATGCATATATTATTGGATAAGTATACAAGCATATATACATAGATAAATCTGACCATAAATCATAAGTAAGAGTAGAGAGTACATATATATATAATGCTAACATAAGAAAAGGAGAATTGTTTTAACACATACATACATACATATATATATCTATATATATATATATATATATACTAATTTATATAAGCCAGGGAACACGTGTATATATACATATATATACACATATATATGCATATCTACAGAATATATACATATATGTAAATATATATACGATTGTTCAATAATAATGCTTACAACAATTATGAGGCCTTATAAGAATCTATGATGCTTTAATATAAGTATGGTAATAGATTTCTATCTAATGATCTATGCTAATGATATCCTCTGAGTGTTAAGAGCAGATCGATTCAGCAATAAGAAAGAATATTTTCTGAGTATTGGATCATCCAATATCTTTAGAAATATAGTCATAATTCAGGCATAAGAATACCACAGTTATTAGCAGCACGTGGGCAGGTCTGAGTCAGCAAATTGTGGTATACTCTACCATAATTATTGTATGTAATTAGATATTTTGTTATTTATATTTATTATTCTTGTGGTATGCTCTATTATAATTATTGTATGCAATTATATATATATATTGTTATTTATATTTATTATTCTCATCAAACAACCATGGGAGGAGCTGGGGAGAAAATACTATGTAATATCCCCTTCCTAGGCAGTTCAGGTGATTCAGGGGTTAGTCTATCATTCAGACCCTCGTAGGTTGATAGGTATGTTTAGAGGGTTGCTTTTGGCAGTTATCCGGCGTTTGGGGACACTACTCCATCAGTTGATTCAGTTTGGGCCTTGGCAAAGACTTATAGAGTCAGCTTTCAGGCACTTACTATTGATAGTAAGTCAGGCAAACAAGGGTTACTATTTCTAGTAGGGCACCTGGTTCAGTTGGTCATCTCAGTTTCGACCCAGTTTGACGATTTGATGAGCAAACAGTGAATATTGAAGCATTTGACAATTATAAAAAGATTATTAATTTGACTTTATAATATAAAGTCACTTTAATAAAATATTAAAGTAATTATTAATGGCAAATTAATACTTTATAATAAAGGAGTAAAATTAATATTAAGTGAGTATTTATTACTCATTTAAAAGGGGACGCCATATTAGAATATTTTCTCCTAAGTTTCCAAGGGCGAATTTAATGATTAATGAAATGCTTCTTAAGTTGCTTTTTTGGGTCGAACTAGTGAAGAGAGTTTATATTTCACTTCAAGGCAAATCGAACTTCATTGTGAATTATTTTAATTTGTCTTTTATTCTCTTTGAGAACATTGGAGTTTGTGAAACAAGGGTTTCTGCAAATTCTTTCAATCATTGGATTTTGGAGAACGTTCCCTCCTCAGAATCAGACATACTGAGACTATGAGATACCAATTGAAGCTTGTCAGTTGAGTGGCCTCATTCAAAAGTCATTACAGAGCTTATTGTGACGTTTTTAATCAAGGGTTTGGATCGATCTTCTTTAGAAGGGAATTTGACTGCAATGGCTATTCATATTCTTCATCTGGCACTCATCCCAAGGCCGTATGGAGTTCATTTAATGCTGGTTTGGGCCATACTTTTACAGCAGCAAGGTCGTACTTTTCCTACAAGCAAAGACGCCTTGCCTTTTTGTCTTCTACCTTCATCATTTGGGACGCCTAGGTTTCTGGGGTATTCTGCATCAGTTCGAGGCTGGAGAAACATCAATCTGAGGTTGACCATACCATTGCTTCTTCATTTTGGCGGCTGCAAATAAGCCAGGTTTTTAAATAAAAGTGTTGCCTTTTTACTTGCATGTTTGTATTTCCTCATTGTACTCATCCAGAAAATTAATAGAAGCATTCACCATCAGTCTAGGAGTGTTTCTGCTTCAGAATCTATAGTTTTGAATTTTATATTTATTTTAGAAGAATTTTTATGCAAAATCGCACCATTTCATTATACTGCAAAAACCACAAAAAAATCACAAAATACAACAAAACAAACAAAAAATTGCATTATCGTCAGAAGTCAAGGTTGAGAGACACCTGGTCTCTTACATACTAGTAGATTGAGCAGATACTAGACGTCCTCCTAAGTATGCCACTCCTTGATTGATGTTTGTGTGGCCACTTGAAGCCAAGGGGGTGATATCCGCTCTTGAGCTTAAGAGGGGGTGTCTACGAGCCGCCTATGGTAAGTCCTTCTCCCCAACCTCCACATGGATTGGTGGTTGAGATGAAATTAAGGAAGTTTCAGTCATAGGAGGAATGGATAATTATGGTAGCAAGGGTAGGGAATGCAGATACAAGTTGTCCACCAAGTAGACCACGCCATGTGGGATGTCTAAGTGCGCCTTTTGAGGGTCAAGGGGGATGGTATATCTGCTCTTGGGCTTGGTGTGATAGCTTTGGGCGGACCTATCATGCTTCTCATCCACTTTCCCTTATGATCCAACTCCCAAAGCGAATTATAAATATTATGTGGTTTATGTTAGTTATTTGCATGATTTGAATAGATAAACATTTACTATATATGTCTAATTATATGAATTATATCCCAATATTATCTAATATGATTGCAAGACCTAAACCAAGATTTATCTGGCTTGAAGCATTTAATTGATAAGTTGTAACCCTAACTGCATTAGCTTGTCTTTCTAGGGCAACAATTAGGGTTTCTTCAAAAGGGTACATTACACTTTGAAGGAAGTGAATGGAGGTACCGTAAAATTTGGAGACAATGCTACAACAAGGATAACAGGAAAAGGAAGTCTTAGTCTTGACAATGGGAAGACGTGGAGAGAAAGCGTCTTATATATTGGAGGTTTGAAGCATAATCTTCTTTGTGAGTCAAATGTGTGATCAAGGACACACTCTTACTTTTCATGCTCAAGGTTGTGAGATAAGGAAGGCAAGTACAAGAAAAGTTGTTGATGCAAATAGAACAGCAAACAACCTATACATCCTTAGTGAGATCAAGGGAGGAAAATGCTACATGGGACAAACAGATGAGAGCTAGTTATGGAATAGAAGAATGGACATTATAAACTTTGATAATCTTGTAAAGATCAGCACCAAACAAGCCGTAAGAGATATGCCAAAGATTACTAAGCCTTCAAACACTCTTTGCAAGCAATGTCAACATGGGAAACAAACAAGAGCTAGCTTCAAGTCAAAGGAGTACTCAACAACAAAGCCTTTGGAGCTTGTTAAAACTTCATATAGACCTTTGTGGGCCAACAAGGACACAAAGTGTACAAGGTGAGAGTTATTTTATGCTCCTTATTGATGATTAGTCAAGGATAACATGGGTTACTTTCATAAAAGAAAATTTGAAGCATTTGAGAAGTTCAAAGCTTTCAAAGCCTTGGTTGAAAATGAAATTGGGTTAAAGATCAAATGCCTAAGATCAGATCGAGGAGGTGAGTTTACCTCAAATGAATTTTAAGACTTTTGTGAGCATCATGGAATAAAAAGACACAATTGCAAGGACTCCACAACAAAATAGAGTTGTAGAAAGAGATAATTCAATAGTGCAATAGATGGCTAGAACAATGTTGAATGAATATATGCTACCTAACAAGTTTTGGAGAGAAGTGGTTAACACAACTACCTACATTCTAAACAGAGGGCAAATCAAAATCAATAATAGCAAGACACCTTATGAACTATGGAAGGGAAGACCAACGATAGTGAAATACTTCAAAGCATAGTTGGCAAACTCACTGAGTTTTTAGCGAGTTTTCTCTACTGGCGAGTTTTTGCCATGTTTACTCACCACAAAAACTCGTCGAATTTTTATCCAATCTTTGGCGAGTTTT
>VDFB02270668.1:0-43008 GCA_007258455.2 Sequoia sempervirens
CTTAATGGATTTCAACATTTTGTGCTATAAGTGCAACAACTATGGTCATACAGCACATTTTTGTAGAAGTGGTTTTGTGGAATCTGATAGATAAAACAAGGAGGATACCCTTGGCAAGCAAAAGGAGGAATCTACCAAAGTTTGGAAAAGGAAGCAAGAGCAACAAAAGAAAGAAAAATCTATGCTTGTGCAAACAGCCTTTAATGGCCAAAATGAAGGAAATCAATGGTATATTGATAGTGGATGCTCAAGCCATATGACAAGGGACAAGAGCAAGTTTCTCTCTTTGTGTCATGTCCCCAAAATAGAATATTAAAGTAACTAAGTGCTGAGATGCAAATAAATAAGATAAGTGACAAATTACGTATTTACAAATATTAACAATTTAATATTACTATAATTATAATCATAATATACTATTATAAATATTAACAAAATAAATATTAGCAATTTAAATATTATTATAATTACAATTACCATATGATAACATTATAATTACAATATAAATATTAAACAATACAAATTATTAATTATAAATATCATAAGAATAATGATAATATTCACAAGAAAAAACAATATTATATCAAACAAGAAATATTTAAATAAAATACAATAAACAGCAAGTAAAGGAATCTAAAGGCATTGATTCCTATGGAGGCATACTCGCCATCCTTAAACAGCAGTGATCCCTAAAAGAAGCATAATAATTAATTAAGCAAACAACAAGGACAAGCATCGGTCAAAGCTATGGCAGCGATCATTGTTATTAGCCCCAAACAATGCAACAATTCCTAACAAATTCCTAAATGCTGTGGTTAGTACATAAAACGACTCACTTAAAAGACATGTCCCTAGCAAGCATTTTAAAGGGAATGGTTCTAAAAGGAGAATGTGATGGAGAGGAGGAAAAAGGAGAAATAACAATAAGGGGATCGAATGAAATAAGAAATAGAGGAGATTTCAGAATAGCAGCAGAAGCAATACAATTTGTGACTGAATATAAAGCCATTCAACATGCATATATTATTGGATAAGTATACAAGCATATATACATAGATAAATCTGACCATAAATCATAAGTAAGAGTAGAGAGTACATATATATATAATGCTAACATAAGAAAAGGAGAATTGTTTTAACACATACATACATACATATATATATCTATATATATATATATATATATATACTAATTTATATAAGCCAGGGAACACGTGTATATATACATATATATACACATATATATGCATATCTACAGAATATATACATATATGTAAATATATATACGATTGTTCAATAATAATGCTTACAACAATTATGAGGCCTTCTAAGAATCTATGATGCTTTAATATAAGTATGGTAATAGATTTCTATCTAATGATCTATGCTAATGATATCCTCTGAGTGTTAAGAGCAGATCGATTCAGCAATAAGAAAGAATATTTTCTGAGTATTGGATCATCCAATATCTTTAGAAATATACTCATAATTCAGGCATAAGAATACCACAGTTATTAGCAGCACGTGGGCAGGTCTGAGTCAGCAAATTGTGGTATACTCTACCATAATTATTGTATGTAATTAGATATTTTGTTATTTATATTTATTATTCTTGTGGTATGCTGTATTATAATTATTGTATGCAATTATATATATATATTGTTATTTATATTTATTATTCTCATCAAACAACCATGGGAGGAGCTGGGGAGAAAATACTATGTAATATCCCCTTCCTAGGCAGTTCAGGTGATTCAGGGGTTAGTCTATCATTCAGACCCTCGTAGGTTGATAGGTATGTTTAGAGGGTTGCTTTTGGCAGTTATCCGGCGTTTGGGGACACTACTCCATCAGTTGATTCAGTTTGGGCCTTGGCAAAGACTTATAGAGTCAGATTTCAGGCACTTACTATTGATAGTAAGTCAGGCAAACAAGGGTTACTATTTCTGGTAGGGCACCTGGTTCAGTTGGTCATCTCAGTTTCGACCCAGTTTGACGATTTGATGAGCAAACAGTGAATATTGAAGCATTTGACAATTATAAAAAGATTATTAATTTGACTTTATAATATAAAGTCACTTTAATAAAATATTAAAGTAATTATTAATGGCAAATTAATACTTTATAATAAAGGAGTAAAATTAATATTAAGTGAGTATTTATTACTCATTTAAAAGGGGACACCATATTAGAATATTTTCTCCTAAGTTTCCAAGGGCGAATTTAATGATTAATGAAATGCTTCTTAAGTTGCTTTTTTCGGTCGAACTAGTGAAGAGAGTTTATATTTCACTTCAAGGCAAATCGAACTTCATTGTGAATTATTTTAATTTGTCTTTTATTCTCTTTGAGAACATTGGAGTTTGTGAAACAAGGGTTTCTGCAAATTCTTTCAATCATTGGATTTTGGAGAACGTTCCCTCCTCAGAATCAGACATACTGAAACTATGAGATACCAATTGAAGCTTGTCAGTTGAGTGGCCTCATTCAAAAGTCATTACAGAGCTTATTGTGACGTTTTTAATCAAGGGTTTGGATCGATCTTCTTTAGAAGGGAATTTGACTGCAATGGCTATTCATATTCTTCATCTGGCACTCATCCCAAGGCCGTACGGAGTTCATTTAATGCTGGTTTGGGCCATACTTTTACAGCAGCAAGGTCGTACTTTTCCTACAAGCAAAGACGCCTTGCCTTTTTGTCTTCTACCTTCATCATTTGGGACGCCTAGGTTTCTGGGGTATTCTGCATCAGTTCGAGGCTGGAGAAACATCAATCTGAGGTTGACCATACCATTGCTTCTTCATTTTGGCGGCTGCAAATAAGCCAGGTTTTTAAATAAAAGTGTTGCCTTTTTACTTGCATGATTGTATTTCCTCATTGTACTCATCCAGAAAATTAATAGAAGCATTCACCATCAGTCTAGGAGTGTTTCTGCTTCAGAATCTATAGTTTTGAATTTTATATTTATTTTAGAAGAATTTTTATGCAAAATCGCACCATTTCATTATACTGCAAAAACCACAAAAAAATCACAAAATACAACAAAACAAACAAAAAATTGCATTATCGTCAGAAGTCAAGGTTGAGAGACACCTGGTCTCTTACATACTAGTAGACTGAGCAGATACTAGACGTCCTCCTAAGTATGCCACTCCTTGATTGATGTTTGTGTGGCCACTTGGAGCCAAGGGGGTGATATCCGCTCTTGAGCTTAAGAGGGGGTGTCTACGAGCCGCCTATGGTAAGTCCTTCTCCCCAACCTCCACATGGATTGGTGGTTGAGATGAAATTAAGGAAGTTTCAGTCATAGGAGGAATGGATAATTATGGTAGCAAGGGTAGGGAATGCAGATACAAGTTGTCCACCAAGTAGACCACGCCATGTGGGATGTCTAAGTGCGCCTTTTGAGGGTCAAGGGGGATGGTATATCTGCTCTTGGGCTTGGTGTGATAGCTTTGGGCGGACCTATCATGCTTCTCATCCACTTTCCCTTATGATCCAACTCCCAAAGCGAATTATAAATATTATGTGGTTTATGTTAGTTATTTGCATGATTTGAATAGATAAACATTTACTATATATGTCTAATTATATGAATTATATCCCAATATTATCTAATATGATTGCAAGACCTAAACCAAGATTTATCTGGCTTGAAGCATTTAATTGATAAGTTGTAACCCTAACTGCATTAGCTTGTCTTTCTAGGGCAACAATTAGGGTTTCTTCAAAAGGGTACATTACACTTTGAAGGAAGTGAATGGAGGTACCGTAAAATTTGGAGACAATGCTACAACAAGGATAACAGGAAAAGGAAGTCTTAGTCTTGACAATGGGAAGACGTGGAGAGAAAGCGTCTTATATATTGGAGGTTTGAAGCATAATCTTCTTTGTGAGTCAAATGTGTGATCAAGGACACACTCTTACTTTTCATGCTCAAGGTTGTGAGATAAGGAAGGCAAGTACAAGAAAAGTTGTTGATGCAAATAGAACAGCAAACAACCTATACATCCTTAGTGAGATCAAGGGAGGAAAATGCTACATGGGACAAACAGATGAGAGCTAGTTATGGAATAAAAGAATGGACATTATAAACTTTGATAATCTTGTAAAGATCAGCACCAAACAAGCCGTAAGAGATATGCCAAAGATTACTAAGCCTTCAAACACTCTTTGCAAGCAATGTCAACATGGGAAACAAACAAGAGCTAGCTTCAAGTCAAAGGAGTACTCAACAACAAAGCCTTTGGAGCTTGTTAAAACTTCATATAGACCTTTGTGGGCCAACAAGGACACAAAGTGTACAAGGTGAGAGTTATTTTATGCTCCTTATTGATGATTAGTCAAGGATAACATGGGTTACTTTCATAAAAGAAAATTTGAAGCATTTGAGAAGTTCAAAGCTTTCAAAGCCTTGGTTGAAAATGAAATTGGGTTAAAGATCAAATGCCTAAGATCAGATCGAGGAGGTGAGTTTACCTCAAATGAATTTTAAGACTTTTGTGAGCATCATGGAATAAAAAGACACAATTGCAAGGACTCCACAACAAAATAGAGTTGTAGAAAGAGATAATTCAATAGTGCAATAGATGGCTAGAACAATGTTGAATGAATATATGCTACCTAACAAGTTTTGGAGAGAAGTGGTTAACACAACTACCTACATTCTAAACAGAGGGCAAATCAAAATCAATAATAGCAAGACACCTTATGAACTATGGAAGGGAAGACCAACGATAGTGAAATACTTCAAAGCATAGTTGGCAAACTCACTGAGTTTTTAGCGAGTTTTCTCTACTGGCGAGTTTTTGCCATGTTTACTCACCACAAAAACTCGTCGAATTTTTATCCAATCTTTGGCGAGTTTTTGCCAGAAACTAGGTGAGTCCGTAGCAAGAATTTGCCAAATACATCAAAAATGTGAAACACAAAAAAACTCGAAAAAATAGTCAAAAAACTCACAAGTTTGCACTATAAATGCATGAACGCACCTCACACTTCCTCACATAGCACTTGGGGAGCAAATATTTTTCATAAAAAAAGTGTCAAGTACCTAATTTCTCCCTAAAGTGATAAAATTGTGAAATGGTGTGTGACAAGTTGGTTTCAAAGGCCTTAATTTGGGCTTGGTGGTGGGGGGACTACCCCTCGACTCCTAGACCCCCACTAGTTATTGGGATCTCTTCTCATATAAGAAATTTGATTACAATGAGGGGATTTGGGATTGAACACTAGAATTGACAACTTAGACTATAAGGCCTTCAACCATCAAGATTCCACATGAGAATGCCACTTTGTACACAATTTGCACGAAAATCAATCAAATTTAATAGAAAACACTTTTGTACTCATTTATGGACTCATTGGATTCATCTTGTCACTGAATTTTGCAAAAAAAATGTGTTTCTAAGGAAATTTAAGCAATTTTTTAAGTTGTAGAGTTTTTTGCCCAGTTTTTCTCGACGTTTTGCCGAGTCAATTTTTTTGGGGCTAGCAAGTTTTTGCCAAGCCCAAGTTTTCCAACTATGCTTCAAGTTTTTCAGAAGTAACTGCTACATAACAAGAGATGATGAGGATTTGGGAAAATTTGACTCCAAATCTAATGAAGGCATCTTCCTTGATTATTCTTCAAGAAGCAAGGCTTATATATGTTATAATAAAAGGTTGCAAAAGATTGTAGAAAGCGCCAATGTAAGAGTACATGAAGAAAGACATCAAAAGGAGAAAGTTCAAGAAAATGATCGCCTACAAGACTCAAGCTGTAAGGAAGAAGAAGACGAAGAAGTAGTAGGCAAAGGAGTAGGACGAAGAGATACAAAGACACCATCTAGATTTGTTCAGAAGCATAATTCAGAAAATCTAATTCTTGGTGATAAAGATAGTAGGATACAGACTAAAAGAAGATTAACAAGTGCATTAGAACATGCAAATTTCTCCTTGCTATCTAAAATAGAGCCTAAGGAATTTGCAGAAGCTAGAGAAGACAAGCATTGGATCAATACTATGGAAGAAAAGCTGAATCAAATAGAAAAGAATGAGACATGGGAACTTATTCCAAGACCAAAAGATAAGACTGTGATTGGTACCAAGTGGGTCTTTAGGAATAAGCTGAATGAACAAAGCAAGGTTAGTTTGTAAAGGTTATGCTCAAGTTGAAGGTATTGATTTTGAAGAAACCTTTGCTCCTGTTGCAAGATTAGAAGCTATCAGAATGTTTTTGGGTTTTTCTCATAGTTGCCGCGAGACTGGTACTGGTACTGGTACGGGAGACTGGTACCGGTACCGGTACGGCTTTTTTTTGAAAATAGGAGACGGGGGTACTTGGAGACGCCATTTTTTTAATATAAATAAAAATTAAAAATATAAAAAATTAATAATTTATAGAAAATATGATGACATTGAACTTTCAAAACAAGAGCAGTAGTAAAGTTTAACAATGAACATTAACTTTAAATACACAAATGTCATTGCGTCAAAGAGTCAAAGAGTTCATACTTCGTATTTCATAATCATAGTTCACATTTTTAGGCTTTTTTTTTGTGGGAGACGTCATTTTTTGCAACAGGAGACGGCAGGGTACTCCGGAAACTCTGGCAGAAGTCTCCAGGCAGCAAGAGGCGTCTCCAGAGACGTCTCCGGTACCGGAGACGCGTCTCCGTCTCCGAGACGCGTCTCGGAGGGGGGGAGACGCGTCTCCCGGTAACTATGGTTTTTCTTGGTATTCAAGACTTGACAAATATCTACAACAAGGCTTCAAAAGAGGAATTGCAAATGGTAATCTCTACATCAAGACTGAAGGTGAGACTCAATTGATTGTTGTGGTTTATGTCGATGACATTATGTTTGGAGGCAGCAGTAACAAAATGTGTCAAGAGTTCACATTGAGATGTCTATGCTTGGTGAGTTATCATTTTTCATTGGTTTACAAATTTTTCAATCTGGCAAAGGCATATTTATCTCGCAAACCAAATACATCAAGGAAATGTTGAAGAAATTTAGGATGGATGATTGCAAACCAGACAGCACACCCATGGTCACAGATTGTAAATTAAGTAAAGATGGTGAGTCTCCTGAAGCAACTCAAACATTGTATAGGTCAATGATTGGGAGCCTACTATATCATCAATAAGGAGCTACGAATCATCTTATGATTGCTGCCAGCGAATTACCAGGTTCTCCATTTTGTATTCATGTTGCATTGTTAATGAGTTGTATTCATTCGCTGCCTAGACAGCTTATAAGCACTGTAGTTCCAGTTGCATAGTGTTTAGGATTGCATTGTTGAAGATTTGATCTCTGTCTTCGACAGCCACATTATTGTAATTGAATATCCAAAATATAATCAGTCAATCGTATGCTCAATAAAGGGAAAATAAGGTTGCATATCTATTGTTTGACAATATGTCCATTGTCATGCTTGCATATTCCAATCATTAATTTGGATGGTAAATGTTTGTGAAAATGTCTAGGAGTATCTTTCATGATAGTACAGTCACATACATTCATTGAAAGGTTGCATTTAGTCATAACTTGCATACTATTTTATTACAGTCATTTAGATTATCTCTTTCACCATGTTTTCAAGCATCTTGGCATCAAACAAAACAATCAAACACAAACAGCAAGCTCAAATTTTACAAGATGACTATTTGACAATATTCCTCAAGGCTCAAATTCAGAGAATAATCATTAGGAGTGCAGGAATACAGTTGGGGAGAACATAGGGTTCTTACAGCACACATTGAAGGACATGAAGGTGGAATATGATCATCCTATTCCCATACTTTGTGACAACATGAGTGCAACTAATATTTCAAAGAATCTGGTTATGCACTCTAGGACAAAGCACATTCCTATCAAGTATCACTTCCTAAAAGAACAGGTTTCAGAAGAGATTATCAAGTTGGAATATAATGCCACAAAAGAACAAATTACAGATATCTTCACAAAGACCCTTCCTAAAGAGACATTTGAGTATTTAAGGCAGAAATTGGAAGTAATATTACTCTTATCCAGTCACTAAAATCCTACGGAGAAGCACGAATTCAAGGGGAGCTAAACATTGTATCTTTCAGCTCCGTGACGACTTTGCCATTGATGTCAAAGGAGAAGGGAAAGTTGCAAAAAGGGGGAGTATTACAGATAGGGGGAGATTTATGTTCTTGTTGCATTCACAAATTTTTTTTTTGCAGGGTTGCCATCAATGACAAAGGGGGAGCTTGTTGGAAATATTGTTGTCATTGATGTCAAAAAGTGAACAGGATCGCTGCCATCATATTGCTGTTGTGAAAGGAGGATCAATTTAGAAGTTATCTGCAAAGAAGAATTAAATAAAAATGGGAAATATTTATTGTATTTAAAGAAAGAATTTTATCCTTATTGGGCCGACCCATATTGCATCATTTTGGCGCCCAATTTATGGTGCTCACATTGGGTAATTTGCCCAGCTTTTATGTGGGCCGACCACACATAGGATGTTGCCCTCTTTCAATGAAATTAAAATTAAACGTATTGCTTTTTTTTGCGCTGACCACTATTGGATGGATCGCCCACTTTGGGAGAGTCACCTCTCTTGAGTAAAGAGGTATTTGACGAGGTATAAAAGAAGATAAGTGTGAAAGGCAAGAATTTAATGCAATATCTTTCCATATATTAGCGGACTTGTGAGCAGATCTGAAGGAATTATAATCACAATTTATGAGCACATTTAAAGGAGATTTATGAATAGATCTGAAGGAATTATAATCAGACTTTATAAGCAGATTTAACGAAAATTTATAAGCAGATTTAAAGGATATTTATTGGTGTCACTTGCTAAGTTGGTGCTTGGTGGTGGGGATTGGTGTCTCTTGCTAAGTTGGCGTTTAGTGGTGGGGATTGGTGTCTCCAATGGGTTCGTGCCTACAAAGATTTGTAAAGAGAATTTTATTGTTTACTGGATTTGGACAGTAGATCCAATCAGTCTTTTCTCCGCAGTTTTCTCCCGAAAGGGTTTCCACATAAATCTTCAATCTCTTAGTTGGTAGATCTTGTGGGATTGCTATTTTTATGGTTGTTGGTTTTTAAATAAGTAAAAAATTATCTTATCCCGATTCACCCCCCTCTCACTATAAGTGTGTGTGCTTATCAATCCTTACTATAGAAGGAACCAAAAACCACCTTACTGGGGTGATGCAGCAAAACAGTCAAAACATGTGTGCAAAATATCATGTCCTCCACTTGCAGAAAAGCACTTGGAAATCTATCACCAATGTAGGTGTGATATGAATTAAGCTGGTAATTGAGAGGACAAGACATGAGTTGATGAACTTGATATATTATAAGCAGCAATTGAACAAAAAGACTTAAACTAAACAAGATTGACAATTACTGAATATCTAAACAAAATAAATCTTTATTTCAGCTGAGAGCTTATACAGCTTGGACAAACTCTATATAAGAGATCTATATGCCTCCTACTCTAATTACATGCTTCAAATTCAGCTGTTATATAGTTTTGGTAACAACTAAGGGTGGACAATAATTTAGTAACAACCTTAATTAAAACACTCTTATTTAATTCTTTTCATGTAAAATGCAATTTCATGCTTTGATGTTTGAACACCCATTAATCAAAACACTCTTATCTATGTTTGGTTTCAGAGATTCATTATTTATTTTCCAAAGATTATTTTCCTCAATCGACAGTGTTCTCTTTTGCTCCTAATATGTTAGCGAACAACAAAAACCCTAATGAATTGTGTGAAACAAATGAGAGGCTTTCATGAACTTACGACTAAAATTTCATCTTTAGTAATAATTACATTTAAAGGCATGTTGTGCATAAACATTAGATGTTAGGATTATGTATAGATAATCGCACAATCTAAAATTTCAAAGTGAGACTTAAGGCCTATAAATTGTTCAAAATTGATAAAAGTTGTAGGGAAAATCAACAAAAAGTGTAACATCTGATAAACAAAATTGTTGAAGTCATTTTTAGTTTTTTTATGCACCACTTTTTATTTATTTCTTTAGTTTAGGCTGCTAACTAGAGTATTAATGATTTTTTTATATTGTCTCCTTTTTGCTAGGGCTTATTTTCATTTTTTTGAAAAACATATGGCTTCTACAAATAAGAGAACTAATCATAAACTGAAGGACCCCTGCTGAAAACATAGGACAAAATGTCCAATGCAGGGAGTGATTATTTGTAACAATTGAACTAAGCAAAGGATACAAAGATTAGGTAGTGTGGTCAGTTGTAGTTCCAAAATTTTTATTCCTTGTAACTCTCATGGTGTCCAACCTTCATTGGAAAGTGCTACATAGAATAGGGAATTGCAACACAAGGCAAAGTTGGCATGTGCAAAACTTTCGTAATACAAGAATTTTATATTTAATGTTGCTTCAAGTCCTTATTGGGAGCAATTGGTCAATGCATTGACCATGGCAAGTAAGGAGTTCAACAGCCCAAATTGTCATGAGTCCAATGGCCCATTATTGTAGAATAAGGTCCAAAATCCATCTTAAATAGTAGAGGAACAAAAACAAATTTGGCAAAGGAAAGGCCACATTGTTTTATCTAACAAGTGAAAGAATGGCAAGAATAAGATACATGAACTTTTTAATGGCTTCAAGGGGGGCAATTAGTCTTTTTGAGGTCATTTGATACCTCCAATGAAAAAAAATATGCAACAACCTTGGGCAACTCTTTTAGATTCAATTGTTTTAGGTGTGTTGGGGTGATGGGAGTGTTGGCATATAGTTGTCATTGATGTCAAACTGCAAATCAGGCAAACGAGTTTATTGGCAAGTTGATAGAAGATGGAGAAGAGAGCAGGGGATTTGTTGGCAATTTGGGCAGCAGATTCGATATGGGTTTTTCAAGAGCTTTCCAGAAAGGTATTGTGCAAGTCGAGAGAGTGAAGGACGTGGCCAGAAATGTATTATTTTTGCTCTCAAGTGCTTTAAGGTTTATTAGTTAAACCCTAGGTCATTCACAATCATGAAGTCATGAACAGATCTTCTATTTTCACGTTGACTATCAATAGTAGGTTGCAGGTTACTTAAGTGATAACTTAAGTCATTCATCTCGTGGAGGTGACCGGCCCCATCATCTAGGTTGGCGGTGTTCTTAAAGTGTATCGACGTAACAGTGTGTGATCGGCGATAATCTGCGTAATGTCTCCGCGCTAGAGGGATGGTGTATGGGACCCGCAGAGGGTGACATGGATGATGACGGTGCAGACACGAGGATGACAAGTGGAGTGTGGGACCCAGTCATAAAGACGTGGGTGACTATGGTGATGAAGCGGACGCGTGGCATAATGAGATTGGATGACCCATAATCCACATCCTTGTTGTGGATTATGATGCAAACTCATGGCGATGAGGTGGCAGGTGAAGTCATCAAGTGGTTTCATCGGTGTGACTAAGTCATATTGGCGGGAGGGTCGTGATCATCTCCTCGATAATTGGCTATATCTTCAAGGAGACTATATGTTATCACCAGGACTATGCAGCTAGTCCCAACGATAGGGTGATGGAAGAATGAATGCCGATTGTGGGACCAAATGGTAATGAAGATGTTCAGAAGGTGAATGATATGGCGACACGTGGTAGGTTGGAACTGGTTAGTGAAAGTCATCGACGATCAACGATGCAAGATGAAGAAGGTTGATCAGACAATGCTGGTGATAAGATGTCATCGATGTAACTAAATGGCATCACCTGGACCTTGAAGCATGTCTCAACGATGGAGCAATGGGTGAGTGTATGTGCTTTATCGATGTGACATAGGCACATCAGTGGGACCGGAGATGGCATCCCCCCAACGGAGCGATAAGGTGCTCTGTGGAACCTGATAAGACGATGGTGACGGCAGATTGTGACCAAAACGTACAGGTGGCAATCAATGATTGCTCAAAATGTCATTTCACATCGGTGTTGCGAATGGCGTGGCGATGACATGGATGGCATGTAGGTTGTGGGCCCGATTAGATAACACGGCAAGCATATCGGTGTGACCTGCTTGTATCAGTGGGATTCTGAATGGAGTCCCAACGACAAAGCGATATGATAGATCGACGACAGTGGTTTAAGTGACCGATTATCCAACGATGAGGATTTAAAGACACCGCAGTGAATACTAATCACAGGATCAAGGCGTCAAGGAATAGATCGACGGCCAGAGTTCAAACGCAGTGATCTGAAACGGCTAACTCCGTGTGAATAGAGGTTTCATCTGGTAACCGACACAAAGGAAGGAGTTAATTGGTCTAGCTGCACCAAACAACCAATTAAATGAAGATTTCATCTTCAAGGCGGCGAAACAGATTGCAGAGGAGATCGAGATCAAAATCAAATTGAAGGATCAGTAGAGAGCATTTAAAGATCATCTGATCCTAGGGTTTGACAGAATGCTATTCTTAGCAAATTCTCTGCACCAGAATTCAATGTTGTATGGCTTGATGCAGGGAATGGTGATATCTGACGAGCTAGGCAATATGTGTGTGGCTCGATGTTCTGACATTTACTAAAGTAAGTTGCAAGTCGAAAAACCCTAACTGTGATTCCAATATGTATGAACTAAATGAAGGGAACGATGTATGTTGGAGAATGAATGAGGGTGTCTAAATGTAGAGGAAGGTGAATTGTAACAAAAAGCAAAAATTTGAAAATTCATGAAGCTGGTTACAGTGGAGTAAGAGAGAACAGAAAAAGAGAGAGCTTATGTACTGAATTGATGCATTGTAGGTTGTGTAGAACCATTTGATGCATAGTCTATTGCCGAACTTTGTAAGAGGTTGTAGCCTCCATTTACATTGAGTTGTAACTCAGATTAGGGTGTAGTAGCATCCTTTAAGTTGTAGCTTCTAAATAGGGAGTTGTTGCTTCCTTAGGTTGTAGCCCTAACATTGTAACTAAACTTTGATGCTTGTCAGGTTGGATTAGGACAGTAGATCCTAGTAGCATTTCTCACCGTGGTTTTTCCCATCTTGGGTTATCCATGTATATCTGGTGTTATGTGTTGATCTCTCTTATGCTTGTGGTTTTTATATCTGTTAGTATTTCAATCTGCACATTTGAGTTTTAAGGTTGAATCTGCAATAGCTTTTAAGAACTAAAAAGTTTTAATATCTACTGATTCACCCCCCTCTCAGTAGATCATTGTGTTCTAACAATTGGTATCATTGTGTTTTAATATCAGAGTTTAACCAACTCTGGTAGATCTTGGTTAGGTGAACACAATGGCATTTCAGGAAGGTTTAAACAAGCCACCTAGGTTTGATGGAAAAAACTATGCTAAATGGAGCTCATTAATGGAAGGATACTTAGTTTCTCTTGGAACTGAAGTATGGGCATGTGTTGAGACCCACTATACTATTCCTGTTGCTATTCCTACTGATCCTGCAGCAAAGAAGATTCATGAGGACAATAAGAAAGCTTGATTTATTATTATGAACAATTTGTCTGACTCTGTGCATAGCAAAGTTATGCATTGTAAAACTGCTTTGATGTCTAGGAAAAACTAAAGATCTATGAAGGTGACACCAAAGTGAAGTTGGCAAAGTTACAAGTGCTGAGAGAAAAATTTGAAGGCTTGACGATGACCGAAGAAGAGAAGATTGCAGACTATCTTCAAAGAGTTGATGAAGTGGTAAATGCCATTAAAGGATATGGTGTAGATTTGAAAGAAGAAGATGTTGTGTTGAAAGTTCTCAGGTCCATGACAACTAAATATGATGCCAAGATTTATGCTATCGAAGAAGGAAGAGAAATTGATAAACATACTCTTGATGAGGTGCAAGGCGTAATTATTGCATATGAGATGAGAATGCCAAGTGCTAAATCATCTAGGAGAGAAGCTGCATTTAAGGATGTCAAGAAAGAAAAAGATGCTCTTAAGAAACACAAAGTCGCTGCCATTGCATCTGATTATGAAAAAACTGATGAGGAATAAACAAACTTCATATGAAGGCTAAGAAGAGGATCCGGCAAGTATAAAGGTAAGCTCCCTTTTAAGTGTTTTAACTATGGCAGAATAGGTCATTTTGCTTCAAAGTGTCCATATGGTAAAGAAGACAGTTCCAAGCAAGAATTTGATAGTAGAAAGAAGAAAGAGTTCTACCCTAAAAGAAAGAACTTTGGGAAGAAGAAGAGTCTATAAATCAATGAAGAATGTGAAGCATCTGATGCTAGTGATAGTTCAGAAGAGGATTATGATCATGCTCTTGTAATGAGAGAAGATAGAAGAGGTTTTTGTAATAACCCCCTTGTATTTTTTCAAATCTTTTTGCAACAACACTTCAACAATTGCACCTGTCAACGTTAGCATAAACCAAACAGCTGTTGAAAGTAACCCTACACCAAAAGTGTTCACTCAAACCCAAGGTGGGAATGATGATATCACATGGAGTCGGGGATCATTAGTCTCAAATGAATGAAGTACAATGCTAAAGATGTCTTAACGGCACACCCAATCAACAATATTAATGCAACTACAGAAAGTAATTGGATGACTCAGCCGATAATTAATGCAAATACTGAAAGTAAAGTAGGGTGCCAAGTTGACCCCAATACAATATGCAAAGACGGCAAGGCCTGTCTCTTCCACCAATGGTGGGAATGATAATGCTTAACATAAAGTAAACAAGGCGGCAATGCTAGCCCCTTCCACTAAAAGTGGGAATACAATAAAAAATAGCAAAATCTCAATATGAGTTGATCAGTATTACTGAAACAGCTTTAAAATTAGAACCAATCCTGCAAGAAGCCAATGGTTAAGTTGTCCAAGAAGCCGCAATAAATCTGATCTTCAACCTTCAAAGACTTACTAAATATGAAAAACCACCCCAAAAACTTCAACTTCTACAAACTGAAATATCAGACCAGCAAACTGAAACTAAAGACCAGCAACTACTAAACTCACTAAAATGTTCATAACTCACTCAAAACTACCCCAAATAACATGAAACGAAATGCATTTGACTCCTAGAGAGATGGCGACCAAGCTAAAACTGTGAAACTGCAACAAACTATAGATATTTATTTTTCTAATGCTTTCCAAGACTTCCCAGGCAAAAGTACGACCTAGAAAAGGGACGGCATGCAAGATAAAATCAATGACTCCACAATAAATTTTCAAAACTTGCACAAAGGGGCGCCCTAAGCCAAGGAAGAGATGTATCAACTGCCCAAAACCAAACAAAATTCGCCTAGAATGCTATGAGTAAAAACCTACTTCAGCCACTCCAAACCAGCAACCTGTAAACTAACAAAACACACCAAAAGACTCCATTACAATAAGCTCAATCTGCTCTTCAGTGTAAAGAACAGCCTCTAACTCAGCTAGTTGCTATCTTTAAAGCAAGAAACGAAGTCCAAGCTAGGAGGTATGCATTCCTTGAAGCAAACCTATCACCATTTCGAGAACGTTTCATTATAATTTCTTCATGGATGAGAAACAAAGAGCCCAACACTCTTATTTATAGCCTTTTGTCTCCAAATTCAAATTTCCATTTCCCTCTCTTTACAGCGCCCAACTTGGATTTGCATTTTATTTTTGTGGGGGACTAAATAGTTTCAACCTCACCAATGGGAGGTTGCTTAGCAGGGATGATAATATACTCATCACCCATTTGCATGTTTTCCACATTATTAGAGAGCTCTTCTTCAATAATATCATACTTGCTAATCACCTCCACATCACCATCTTGGAATACATTGTCTTTGCTGATTTCTAGTTGTGTTGTGTTTACCACAATACTATTCTCTGTGGTTGCGTCAAATGCTAGAGATTTTCCAACAGCATTTTTATTGATATTATTAATTATTTTGGGGCAATCTTCTTTTTTATGCCCGTCAATTTGCAAAAAAATACATGCATTCAAATCCCCAAAAACTTCAATTTCACATTAAATATGTGAGGATCCCAATGCAATCATAAAACTGCACAACAGGTTTAAACGATAAAAGAACACTAGCATGTAGTTGAGGCAAGGTGGCTCTCATTTCCTCCACTTGTAACACATCACCAATTGGTTTGAGCATTTGAGGGATAAATGCTGACATTTGTTCAGGCCAATTTTTAATAACCAGCCACCTAGGAGTAGTACTAGCCATAACTTCATTAGGTGAAGCTTCAACCAAGAAACAGCCTTAAAAATGTACTTTCCAATATTCAAATATTATTTTTTAAGTACCCTTGACTACATGTTCGGGCTTTTTGAAAAAAACTATAAACAAACCTATATGAATCATTCTAAGAATGAAAGGCCTATTCTCTTGCCCCGCACATTCAAAACCCATTCATCAAAGAATTTTCTTGACAATAGAGCAACATTATCCAAGCATGCAAAAAAAATAGCCAAATTTTTCAATCTAGAGTATTCTTTTCTAACCACATCAACCCTTTTAGAATTAGGATTAATGTGCAATATTCTAGGGCAAGGGGGAAAGTTATCAAATTCTCCTACTAAAGATTTTCCAATGGTGAAAGTTGCTGTCACCTCCAAGTCCATCCTCAAACTTGGCTTTGAACATCTCTATATGATTTTTTCCCGACCTAACTATAGATATCCAACGGATTATCAATCTTTCCTCCATCATTTCCCATAATAAATGCTTCCATGAATGAACTACCACTTCTTTGTCAACCATGTCACTTAGGAGTACAAGTCCAATTGATACAAGATTAAAAAAATAAATGACAAAATCGGAAAATCCCCACTAAGCCTTTGGAAGTGGAAACAATAAAAGTGGGGGAAATTACATAATTCACATTCAAGTTCAATAAAGAAAAAGTTGACAATTCAAAACACAACATGAAACAGCACCAAGACATAGTGAAAGGAGGAGAAAAAAATGAGAAAGCATAACCAAGCTCGACAAAGAACACTAATCAGAGTCAATTCTAGCAAGAGATAGATCTTCCAAGGTGAGCAATGCAAGATGACTGTTTGTCTTCCTCATCAGGCTCAAAGCTTCCATTAAACCTATAATTGACAAACTTCTATTGTAAAATTAAATGTCACTCTCTGAAGAATATTTTTTTTTTTAAATTAAGTATTTTTAATGTTTGATAAATTTGCCGAGTTATTGCTGAATCTTTCCCCAAGCTTTTGAAGATTCCCGAGTTATTAAAATTTTTAGGTCAGTTGAGTAATTGCCAAGTCTAAGTTTTTCAACTATGCCCACCCACAATTTCTAGTGACTACATTTAGATATGGTATAGCCATATACTTATTCATTTAGTCACATACCCTAATTTGAATGCCATCCCCATTTCCATATCAGCACTCATACCCCCACATCTCAAACTAAAAAAATTTAAGCTGCAAATTCAAGCAAGGATCATTTCTAGTTCTTTATGTTAAATAATCAAGGAGAAAAATGTTAAAGGTTCAGCTGGATGACCCAAACAATTCCGAATGTGAGCAATCAAAAGCAGTTCTCATGGCAGTATCTTAATTACAATAATGTCCAGTCATTATATTTGTGCACAATTTCACCATATAACAGAATACTTTTTGGTCTTCAAACATTTGTGTTCCCATTTGTTTGTTTAGGAACCATCTAATTACTTTCAATTCATATTAGTGTAAAAATAGAAACCATTGAAGCTAGGATGCATTGTAGAAAGAGAAGAGAAATCTATACAAACCGAAGTCAAGAAATCCAATACGCCCATCATTAAGCAACCACAAGTTTCCTGCATGGACATCTGCATGGAAGGTTTCACAAGCAAGTAAACTCCCAAACCTGCAACCAGTTTGGGCAGATATCAGTTGCAAGTGTTGTAAAATTCCTGAATTATGAAGTGTATATGAATATTGAGCCTTATTTAAATTAAATATAATATGAATTTGTGTGCTCTGACCGGAAAAAATTTTGCTCACAAAAAGCACCATTTTGAAGCAAACCTGTCATGTGAATTTTTGTTTTTTAAAAATATAACTAACTAGAGTTTGACTGATCCCATACTATTTACACAAATTGGCTCACCCCAAAGTTATGATGGTTACACAATAATTCAACAAGGAGATAAAAGCAACAAATTTTTGCAAGGCATGTAAAAACATACCATACATTGAGGGCAGCAATCAAACTTGCTTCTGGACTAGAAACAAGTGATCGTATTGAATCCAAATCAGTGAGAGGAACGCCATATAGCCGTTCCATTGTTAACACTCTCTGGCTGCTGCAATGGTAATATACTTTTGGCGCAGCTGCCTGCCTTGTGAGCCCTGTAGCTTCTAGGTACCCTCTGAAAGATTCAAGATTTGCAGCCTCCTTCTGAAAATCAACCTCTTCCAGCATTGATGCTCTTATATCTCCAACAATGCCAACCTAAAGACATTTTCACATATAATCCTGATATCTCTGTATCCTTTTCAATGATAAAATATTATTAAAAAGAATGCATTCAGGTATCCACAAATTTCCAATGCTCATCCATTTCAAAAGCCTCTGAGCTCCATTTAATGAATAATTATTTTCATCTCTTCTGTAAAATAACCTATTAGAAACTCAAATACTAACAATTTATGCTATACATAAACATAAAGAAAGATAAAAGCTTGAACAAAGATATGCATATGAATGACTCCTTAAACACATCATTTAGAACCTTTTTCAAATATCATATTATTTACAAGTGCCACAGGACTGAGAACACTATCATTTGTATTTCCTGTAACAGGATTCCTCAATGCAGAACAAGATCAAGGGTGAAAGTTGAAAGATTTCTAGCATGCAGTACACTGAAAACAAAGTTCTCATTATTCAATCTCATTCAGTAACCCAATTTGTTTTATTTGCATTTAAGAAATTTACTGGTCTGAATTATGAATCTAGATATGTTGATACATGTTCTCCTCAACTCCACTGCTCTCTCACCCTTGCAAACTATCCCCCACCTTACTAATGGGAAAACATGGTTAATCTACAGTTCTTTAATTATGTACCAGTGAAGTGCGACTGATTTGAGGGCTCAGAAATTCCAATAAACGTGCAACTAAATACAAGAAATTCAGGTCTGCAATCAGAAAATCTTCAATCCCTGGCTTTAGAACCTTGATTACCACATCTTTTTGAGACCCTCTTAACCTGGCACTATGGACCTGTATGCAAAAGGTCCATAGTTACAAACTGAGTAAAATTCAAAACCACATTGACAAAAACTGATGGTACAAAAACTAAGCATAAAATGTGAGAAATTAATTACCTGTGCGATTGATGCAGAAGCAATTGGTACTGGATCAATATGTTCATATACATTTTCCAGTGGCTGATTAAGCTCCTTCTGAAGAACAGTTTCAATTTCATGAAAAGGAACTGGAGGGGCCTTGTCAAAACAGTTTTGAAATTCTTTGACATAATCCTCTGGGAACAAAGTTGGTGTTGAAGCTATAAACTGCCATAAAACAGAAGAAAATTATTAATTAAATAGCCAATTTCATGATAGATCGATGAACAATAGATAAGAGGACCTGGCCGGCCATCTCAGGAGATATATTCTGCAATCAGATATTAAAGATGAATGAGAAAAGTCTAGTACCTCTGTAAATTGGATATAATTTTTAAGTCACAGGCAAAATTGGACAATTTGTCTTGAGATGGCAAGCATTTGTAGAAATTGCTAAATGCAACAAATGTAGTTCCTATTCTGCTGTCATCTCTTCCTGCTACACTTTGTATGACTATGCTTAGATATTATGATGATACTGGTGCACTGCTGTAATTAGATCCCATTTTTGTAATAAACAATTTCTTGTGGGTGGTGGAGATCAACAAGAAGTACAAGTTGTCTACATGGAAGAAACTCTCATTTCTAACATTAGAGAAGATAATGGTAATCCATACAAAGGGTGAGTATGAAGGGAAGGTCATGGGCTAGGGAAAAGCAACAACTCTAATAAAGGGATTCACAATCATCATCATACCACTGGTACATGGGGCACAATCCGTAGTGAGAAGGAGATTTGGAGTAATGTATGGTGTGGAGACAAGGTGTCCATAAGGGTTTGACATGAGAATTCATACATGGATTTAGTGACAGGAAGATGGAGTAGCACCCAAACATGAGAAAGGAGAGATGGGCAACAAAGTTGTCATGTCCCATTCTCTAACATAAAATTATTGAAGATCCTTGGCCTACTTTCCTCATTTTTTTCATAAGCTAATGGGGTGGTAAAATGGGAAATAATTAAATAAACTTAAGATGTTAAAAAGTAATTTTATGGTATACTCTAAAAAAGCCAATTTATATTTAATTATTTCAAAAATTGTTAGCAGTGGGTTTACAAAAAAGTGTCACTAGACCGAAGGTCTTAAAAGTGAGTGTTTAAAGGACACTTTTATATTTTATAAGAAGAATATATAAACTTAAAAAATATTATATTATATTATTTTACCTCGAAAAGTCGTATAAGGATTGTTTCCAAAAAAAGGTCTTCTTGCTCATTTTTTGAATTTCTCCTCCAAAGAATGAACATGATTTCTTCTTCTATTGTCTAAGGACAAAAACTTTTATCAAGATGGTTTCAAGGACAAGAACCCTCCTAGCCATTTGAGTAATTCCATCCACAAATTACATGAATGTTGAATGTTCACAATTTTTGATTTGTAGGTTGGAAGTTCATTGTGCTGAATGATTGCAATATTATTTCCAGATGTTTGGTATGTCTAGTTTTGATTCTGGTTTACAATTTAGAATTTGTTAAGTTTCTATTTGTTTTAGTAAATCTAATCGCCATATTGAAGGACTCATTACTAGAAGAAAATCTGAAGCGTTTTCATACTTACTCTATTGCTAGACATGAGAATGAGGAGTCCTACAACAAGCCATACATCTCCTCAAACCTACCGTACCATCTCATTGAGGTATTCTTACATGATATAATAAAGTTATTTGGATTCCAATAATCACTATCAAATCCTTCTCTACATTGGCTACTCTAATATGGGTATGCAATTCTTCATTTTAAATCATATTTAAGTACTATTGTTATTGCTGCTATAACTAATCATACATTGAGTTTGGATTTGAAATAACAATCAGTAGCTAGTTAGAGTATATGGCAAAGGGTTTCAGTTCAATTGCATGACATTATTAACAGTTGCATGTCAGTTTTGGCTGGTGTTCTTCATAGCAGTAGTTGGATATTGATGCTGCATGTTAGAATTAACAATTAAATGTCAGTTTTGAATGCTGTCCATTGCAGTAGTTGCATATTGGTATCTATCAACATTTTAGCATAGTTGCATGTTGAAAATTCAACATTGATTTATCATTCAAAGGTTCAGAATTGGCTTTGAGATCACAAAGTTGGGTATTTTCAATCGTTTGAAAGCATCATCAGTAATCTTTTGGAGTTTCAACAGTGATTTTACATTCTGAGGTTTGCATCATTCCATTTCAATCACTTCAGAAATTAGGATGTTATTGCTCCATAGGGTATCATCTATATTACCGAGACCTACGAGGGCCCCAAAAGAGCTCTCCCTTTACTCACAATTTATAATTGGGCCTCTACCTTCTAGCATGGAACTCATAGATCAAGGGATGTTCATAGTTCAAGTGTAGCTTATCTCTTCAGCAACAATTTCCATTCTAGGATTTTGCAGTTGGCCTTTGATTTAAATTCTATATATGTGTGGCTGTAGGTTTAAAGAGTTCCATCCCCACTCTACAATGCTTTCATTGTGCAGCATCAAAAAGTGCATACTTCAAACGTTTCCCTCCACTCAGTCCTTTTAGTCTTTGGTCCAGGCACCCCTATTCTCTAAGGTGGCCAAGTCATGAACCTTGGCCCCGACTATGGGATAGGACTTGGCGAGGGTCAGGACGAGACTGCCTAGATGGGACCCCAATGCGAGACAGGATGGTCAAGATGGGACTCTTGGACAAGACTCCGAAATGGAACTGCCAAGACAAGGCAGGCTGTTGGGACCAGACCGGATGGGACTTCGGGACGGGATGGTACTACCAAGACGAGACGAGATGGGATGGTCGAGGTGGGACTGCGAGACAGGATGGGATGGGACTGTCGGGTTGGGACGAGACTCCAGGATAGGACGGTCGGGAGGTGACGTCATTGATGGGACTCCAATTGCACTCATTTTAGTGTTTGTCACCCCAAGTTGTTCATAGAACTCATTTTGACTATTTCTAAGCCTAAAACCCCTGACAAATGTGCAAAACTTGTAATGTCTTAAACTAGAATATTTTATAACTTGACCAATTTTAAATGTCAATGCATGAATCCCAACACTTTCTAATTACCAACATCTCGGAATTGGTAGGGTGAGAGTACATGGTGAGTGGAAAATCAAATTAAATATGCATGTTGGAGGCAATCCATACAGCTAACAATGCATGCAAATACAAAACATCAATAATAGATGGTCATTTTGGGTGGCTAAACCATCCAAAACCCCCACTTCATTTAAAATATCAAAATCAATATCAATTTGGCAAAGAACCATTCAGAGTATTAAAACTCTTCCTTGATTACAAAACAGGAATATATGCCCAACCAAATGCCACTACTGTTACAAATCCCTCAATATACTACTACAACAGTATAATAATTTCATAGCTTGTTATTGTTGGCAAGTAAGGGGAGCAAATCAGAGATTATGAGGCTAAGTACTTGAAATGTTGTATTTATACCCTAATGTCAGAGATAAGACGATCCAAATGAGGGCAGAAGATAACAGGAGCTTGCAGCAAGAAATAACATGTGCAACTAATGAAATAAAGTTATAGCAACCATAACATACATGATAAAACATCATAAATGAATCCAACCAATCTGTGGTATTATATATTGAATAAGCAACCATAACATACATTATAAAACATCATACATGAGTCCAACCAAGCATTATATATATATATATATATATAGAGAGAGAGAGAGGTTACATTCAGATGATACAATCTCAATTATCGTTCATCCTTACATTTATATTAATATCTATTCTATAACCTCTTTATTGCATGTGTTTTTTCTTCTATATCTCTTCTCTCTCTCTTATCTTATCTTTATCCTTTTTCTTATCCTTCTCTTCTTCAAACTATTATCCTCTTGTTCTCTCTTATTCTCCTACATTTCATCTTTGTAGAACCTTTACTTTACACGAGTATAAGTAAATGGTGTGTCTCTTGTATTGCTTATCTTTTGGCTCGGTAGCATGTGCAATATCTTTGTACCGGATGAATGTTGGTCTATTGTCTGCTATATCCTATGAATATCATTGCCCCTTTGAGATATTGTACTATCCTCAAGACATCCTAGTTGTATACTGCTAAGTTTAACAAAATTTTGGATCATAATACTGTAGAAGACTGTTGTTCATTAAGGAAGGATATTCTTATAATTCCCTAAATCTGAGTACATATATTATCCCATTGGATGACTTGTTGTAAAATCATTATCTGACCATCAATGTTGAGCAAAGTTTGTTCTCCTTCTATTGTTTTTGGTATCTATATTTGCATTGTGATCTTATTTGCTTCTACTAATAAGGTTGTTAGATGAGTAAGGAAAAGACTAGGAACCTCTGTAAGTTGTTTTATTTCAGTTCTAGGTGCTTCCATTTGGTCCTAGACCTGCTAGTAGCGATTTAAGAGGGCCTCAATGAACGCTCTTTGGCTCCCATCCTGATCTTGTTGCATATTATATGTTCATATTAGCTACATGATTTGCTTCTCGACTTCCTTAAGTTGTCCTTTCAATGATTTTGTTGTTGCTAGCCACCCCAAATCTAAGTTACTGGTCATGGTACCAGTTCAGGTTCGGGTTCAGGGGTTCGGTTCGCAAGTTTCAGCAAAAAAAAAATTGGGGTTGGGTTTGTTTTGGGTTCGCCCATATAAAAACATATAAAAATAAAAAATATATACATTTTTTTGTTGGATATTCCACCATTGCCACCCGTGCATAGTTTGTTTTCATTTGTTATTGTCTGCTAGTACACTGTAGGATATGATTTGTTTGGTTGGTTCAATTATGTTGTTGTTTCATAGCATAATTTAGAATTTGTTGAACTCGCCATTATTGGAATTTACACAGGTTCTCTCCATCTTATTGTATATATACATGATTTCAATTCAATGGAAGACAATTCGATTGCTCTACAAATGTTGATATGGTATCAAAGCATTGTAGATTTTGTGCCTATTCTTTAGTGATAATGACAAGGAGATTGAAAATTATTAATGAATTCTATTTTATTGATATTTGAGTTGTTAGATATTGTGGTGGCTTCTGCACAAAGATTGTTGGGGATATCACACCAATTTCTCTGCCATTATTGACACTCCAAGGAAGGCCATGTCGATCTATTCAAATTAGATCGATTCATCCACTTGGAGGAGTATTTTATCTCATTCACTTCCTTTCCATTCGAAAGAGTATTAAGGCGGCCCGATCTGCAATACAACCAGGCTCTAAGGAAAGCAGATTCAAGTTGCAAGCGTGGTTTTTTTTTTCATAGAGTTTGAAGCATCTCTTGCATGGGAGACGGCGAAAGAGGAAGCTCGATCTCTAGCCAATCTGTGAGGAGTATCGCTCGATAGGAATTCGGTGAAATACCCACCAAGGCTAATGTAACAAATTGTACGCAAGACCTGCTGAGAAATTGGCCTCATCTCTGATGATGCGGGTCTAGATGCTGACATCTGCAAGGTGCTGGAAAGAATGCTCGACACAAACATTTTCAAAGTCGTGAGCCAATTTTTTTTTTCAAATAACATCATAAGTTTTGTATTGGATTGAATTAGCTGCCTAATTTAAAAGCATGTCTTCTTTTAGTTATTATAGCTATTAATGCATTTAGTGCAATACGTGGGGTTCCAATTTATTTTTTATTGGCATTAGACACTTTGTATCATTATTGATGGTGGTAGATCACAAATTTTCGATCCTTATATCTTATTGTAAACAACACTCAAAGAGCTTCAACTCAGCGATGTTTTTAGGTGTTATTCTTATTCCTATATTATCCTCTCCTCTGCAACAAAATGTTGATCCAAGCGACAAGAAATAGGAAAAGAAAACACCTAATTCTGCTAACCCAATGGCAACCAGTTTTCCAAAATTTCTTCTTCCAGACTCTCAGCTATTGCGCAGAAATAACTATTCAGCATGGAAGACCAAACTCAACTTGAGTTTGAAGAAGTTTAGGATGTGGTCAATGGAACCACAACACGTCACAAGACAAATGCTGATGAACAAAAGAAATTTGATCAAGCCGATAGAAAGGAAAAATTGATCATTTTGTTCAGTGTGTCTAATGATGTTCAACCCTTTATCCGTAACTTGTCCACAGCCAAAGATGCATGGGACAAGCTCAAGACGGTGTATGAGGCGAAGAATCAGAATCAGATCCTAAATTTGCAGAGTCAGCCACATAGCCTGAAGATGAAGAACGGAGAACAATTGGAATCCTTTCTCAAAAGGATTGCAGAATTGAGAGCCTCCTTACAACCATTGGGAGAAACAATTGATGATGCAGTTTTGGTGCCTATTATTCTACGGGCACTACCTTCGAGGTATAAAGTTTTTGTGACAACTTTGAATGTCACAGAGACGACACCCACCTTTGAGAAGCTTGTGAATCTACTCCAGAAAGAAGAATCTTTAGCACATGAACATGAGGAGAAGGATCATGCCATGACCACTCGTCATAAAGTCAAGAAGCCTATGAATTAGTGTCCAATATGTGAAAGAGTTGGACATGATGTGAAAAATTGTTGGTACAATTCCTTCAACAAAGGATCATCCAACAAACCACATCCAAAGAAGCCACTTCAAAGTGACAAACCACAATGGGAGCAAAAGAACAAACAGAAACAACAAAAGCAATGTTGCTGAAGCAACAGATTCTCCAGATGAGGAATACGTGCTTTCAGCCCACACTTTAGATGATGGTTCACAATCAACCTCAATACAATATGTGGACTCAGGTGCTACAGCACATGACTGGACAGAAGGAGTGGTTTCTCACATTGAAACCACATCATGGTATAGTCACTCTTGGAGATGATACCACCCATGAAATCAAAGGTATTGGTGACATCTCTTTGAAGTTTGGCATCAATCGTTGTAGGCTTACTAATGTCTTGTATGTGCCAGGACTTCCCAAAAATTTCCTTTCTATTAATCAATTTCTTGACCACAACCTTAGGATTGAGTTTGATAGCAATCAAGATAAAAAGATTTGTCTTATCAAAGATAAGTCTAAAAATGAAAAGATTGTTGCTAGTGCTACTGAGATTGGAAAAATGTTCAAGCTTGATACAATCGCTAATAATCAAGCCTTAGTGACTAAGGATGATGACCTATCTCTACTTTGGCATCGTAGATTTGGTCACTTGAGCACTAGTTATCTGCTAAAGCTTTGTAAGAATAACATGGTCAAAGGGATTCCATCACTTGAGAAGTCAAGTACTATTTGTTCTAGTTGTCTTGCTAGAAAACAACATCGAGCATCTTTTCCTTCTAGTGAGCATCGTGCAAGTCGCCCTTTGCAGCTGGTGCATACTAATCTGTGTGGCCCTATGACACCTTCTCATAAAGGGTACAGGTACTTTCAGCTTTTTGTTGATGATCACACAAGGAAGATGTGGGTCTATTGTTTGCAACATAAAGATGAGGCTTTTTCATACTTCAAAGAGTTTCGTGCTCTTGTGGAGAAAGATACAAATCATTGTATTTGTGCCCTCTGCTCAGATCGAGGGGGGGAATACACCAGCACCGAATTCTCCACATATTTGAAGGAAAATGGCATTCGGCGTCAACTGACTATAGCATACACGCCTCAGCAAAATGGTGTTGCACAACGAAGATATCACATCATCGTGGAGATGGTCCGAAGTATGTTGAAAGATTCTCAACTTGAGCATGCATATTGGGTTGAAGCTATTCACACAACAGTTTATCTTCTGATCGTGCACCAACCAAAGCTCTTGATGGCATCACACCAAAAGAAGCATGGACAAGGGTAAAGCCTTCTACCTCTCATCTTCGTGTATTTGGATGCACTACCTATATGCACATTCCTAAACAGAAAAGGAAGAAGCTAGATGAAAAATCAATGCAATGTATTCTTCTTGGAAATAGTAATGAATCTAAGGCATGTCGTCTTATGGATCCTAACACAAAGAAGATATGCATTAGTAGAGATGTAATTTTTAATGAGCAGAGTGAGTCAAGTTCTCCTCCCACATCATCACCTACAGCAGATAGTGCTCCTACATACAACATGGATGGGAAAAATGATGGGAATGTTGATAGTCAATCTGATTCAACACCCACAAATATCAAACGACCTAACTGGTATACTAGTACCATTCGTGATGCTAAGCTAGATGGAGTTCCAGACACATCCACTTCAGGACTGAAAACTCGGAGGGTGGCTCACAATGAGGTAAATCTAGCCTTGATGACTTCAATTGTTGAAAATTTTGAACCATCTACTGTTCAAGAAGCACTAGAATCAAATCCTTGGAAAGAGGCTATGGATGCAAAGTATTAGTCCCTGACGAAAAACAATACTTGGGAGCTTGTTGATCTACCACCTGGTAAGAAAGCAATTGGTTGTAAATGGATTTTTAAAACTAAGTATAAAGCAGATGGTAGTATAGATAAACATAAGGTTAGACTTGTAGCCAAGGGTTATGCTCAGAAAGAAGGGATAGACTATGAGGAAACATTTGCTCCCACTGCAAAGATAAAAACCATTAGAATGATTTTTGCTTTAGCTGCCCAATTTGGATGGAAACTATTCCAAATGGATGTTAAAAGTGCTTTTCTTAATGGAGACCTTAAAGTAGAGGTCTATATTACCCAACCAAAGGGATATATTGCACCTAGTAAAGAAGAAAAGGCATGCAAACTTGTCAAGTCCCTATATGGTCTTAAACAGGCTCCTAGAGCCTGGTATATCAAAATTGATGAGCATTTGCTAAAACATGGTTTAACTAGGGATCCATATGATCCAAATCTCTACCTCAAGGATCAAGGGGGGGATATTGTGATAATTATTGTATTATGTTGATGACTTGGTTATCAAAGGCAGCTCAGAAGCATTGGTTGAAACATCCAAGAATGATCTCAAGAAGACATTTGATTGCTCTATTGTCTCGACTTAGAGGTATGGCAAACAGATCACCATATCTTTGTATCACAGAGAAAATATGCCAAGACACTACTTCAGAAATTCAAAATGATGGATTCCAAACTCATGTCTACATCTATGGAATCAGGTTTGCAATTATCTGTTTCTGATTCTTCTCCTCGGGTGAATGCAACTCTCTATCGACAAATGATTGGAGGTTTGATTTACTTGACTTATACTAGACCAAATATCAGTTTTGTTGTTAATTACCTCTCAAGATTCATGCAAGAACCAAACACGTGTCATTCGAAAGCAGCAAAAAGGGTCTTAAGGTATATACATGATACAATGAATCATAGTTTGGAATATAAAAAGAATGATCAATTCTTCTTGACAGGGTATATAGATGCAGATTATGCAGGTTCGGTTGATGATAGGAATTCTACATCTGGATATGTTTTCTTCTTAGGATCGGGACCTATTTCTTGGGGGAGTAAGAAGCAACCCACGGTTGCTCATTCTTCAACAGAGGTAGAATATCGTGCAGCAAGTGCAGCAGTTTGTGAAGCAGTTTGGTTACGTCGCATATTAGAAGGATCAGGGGTACCACAAAATCAGCCTACCGTCCTCTATTGTGATAATCAGAGTGTTCTTAAGCTTGCTCGTAATCCAGTATTTCATGAACGGACAAAGCATATTGAAGTCAACTGTCACTTCATACGAGAAAATGTTCTGCAAACCAACATTCAACTTCAATTCTGCTCTACACAGGAACGTGTAGATATCTTCACCAAGCCTCTTGCACGTGTGAAGTTTGAAAGTTTTCAAGATTCTCTTATTAGTACTTTAAAGCAATGATGTAATAAGGAGGGAATGTTGGATATTCCACCATAGCCACCCATGCATAGTTTGTTTTCATTTGTTATTGTCTACTAGTACACCGTAGGATATGATTTGTTTGGTTGGTTTAATTATGTTGTTGTTTCATAGCATAATTTAGAATTTGTTGAACCCGCCATTATTGGAATTTACACAGGTTCTCTCCATCTTATTGTATATATACATGATTTCAATTCAATGGAAGACAATTCGATTGCTCTGCAAATGTTGATAATTTTAATATATAATAATATCTCTAAATCCTATAAATATTGATAAAGTTCATCTATAATATTATAATATAATAAATAAATCATAAAGAAAGTTAATGTTAATAAAGAATAAATATTGATATATATTATTAATTTTAGAAATTAATTAACTTACATAACTATAATTTTTATTATTATTAATAGTACTACTAATAACTTATTTAATTATATTTATGTAATATTAATGATAATCCTAACCTTAATAAAATAATATAATTAAAAATTAGATTTACAATTGAAATTTATTACGTTAATTAAAAAATTTAAAATCATTATAATAATAAAACATTTCTAATATAGTCCTATATTTAATCCTAATTAAAACTTATTTCTAAAACACGACTCCGGGGAAGGAGAGGCAAGCTCAACCCGGTTGCGGCACAAGATGTGGGTGCTTTCAATTACGAGTATAATCACAAAGTAGAAGTTTTCCCTCTCTAAGGTGATTATGAAGCCCCCAAGAAGAACAACGATGGCCCAAACGAAGGCCATAATTCCCAGCCCGCTTGCGGCCTTCTCCAGAAGGGCCAGCCTTATGGCAAACACCAATATTTTCTTTTCCAAAGCTGCTTTGATACCTAATATTTGTGTTTGTAGTCCCTTTGGACGCACTTCCGAATTCATATAACTACCGCTGCCTTTGAGGCTCGTGGAATCTCTTATTTCAATTGCTTCAGCCTATGATTCCATCGAAATATCTCGTTGGCCTGCAACTACTGTTCGAATCACGAGGAAGCGTTTGATCAATGATAGGAGATGACATCCACTCATCCAGTACTCATTTTTGGGTAGTGTGAAATACAAAGATTATTTTCAAACACATCGAATTTGTGCTTGAATGGTTGTTTCTTTTTGTAGTTTTTCTGCTCTTTCTTTCTACAATCTCTCTATTTGCAACTTGTCCTCTTTTGGTAGCTTTTTTGCTTGCTGTATATCTTCTTCTTTCTTCAATTTTTCTCTATTTTACTTATGTAGCTTTTCTTCTTTTCTTTCTCCATGAGAGTAGTGTAGGCCTTTTAGGTTGCTTCCGTAATGTCCTATTTTACTTTCTGTACGACTGCTTTCTCCTGGCAGAGGAGCATGTCTACCCTATTTTTTTATCTTAACTCTTCTTGGTGTACTTGTTTTAATTTTTCCTTTTGCTACAGCAACAATTTTGTTGGTATTGTATCTAAAGCTTGATTCCTTATATTTTCTTCAGTTTTAGCTGCCTCTTCCATTTTGTGTTTCAAAATTGTTGCTAGTTCAGCTCGAAAGTTTTCAAGTATTTACACAAATGTTTGTAGTGAAGCCAAAATGAAATCTATCATTGCCTTTAAAATTATAACTTTGTTTTCCTTATTTACCAATGGATACATCGATGCGGTGCTGAGGAGGATGCCTAGTGTAAATAATATCTAAAGAGTGCTTTTTTGCATCTAACAACTCTTCTTTTTGTTCCGACTTTACCTTCTATTTGTCCTTCTCTTGTTGCTCTACTCCCTTCTATGGTTTTTCTTGTTTTGTGTTTTCTTGTTTCCCTGTTGTGATAGTTGTCTCTTGAGGAGATCCCTTATATTTCTTCAAAGGTGCTTCCTATGTGCCTACCTCTTCTTCTACTTCCACATCAACTTGTGTTAAGTTTTTTGTCTCTATTGTTGTCATAGTGTACTTTCTTTTCACCTGCTACTTATTATTGCGGTGTGACATCTCACCTTTCTTCTTCTCACAACTCATCTGTAGGAGGGTGTAATGTCCCCATTTCCAAGCCGCCTAGGGAATAATAATTATTTTAATTATTTAATGTTACCAGGCAAAAAATGCAAAGTTAAAAGGGTAATATTAAATACTTATATTAAAAGGTTATAAAGTGACATCAAGACATATTTTAATGATAAATTAATAAGTCACTTTATAAAAGTGTTTTAAGTGATTTAGGCGGGAAAAACCTAAAAAGTTGAAAAGGCTTTATAAATAGGATTTGAGAGCTCATTTTTCATATTCTGGCTTATTATTTTGTTTGGGGTTTGAAGTTTAGGGGAGCTCTTTGGAGTTCGAAACCCTTGGAGGGTTTTCCTATGGGTTCTAGTTTCAGTGGTGCTAGATTCCTCCCTAGCTGGTGTTGGCGAATTCATCCAAGGTTCACATGTGCATGTTCAAGCAAATTTATGAATCTCCTTCGGAGATAAATTTGAAGAATAGCGATTATATTCAGCTTGTCTGAGAAGCAAAGTTTATGAAGATTCAGTTTAAGGGTTTGGATATTACTCATTTATTTGCCTGAGAATATTACTGCAAAATCAGAAGTTATTATTCTGCTGCTACAGTAACATGAATAGTGCCGCTACAATGACGTGAACAGTGATTCGCTACAGAGGCGTGAATAGTGATTCTCTACAGTGACATGAATAGTGCCACTACAGTGACGTGAATAGTGATTCCCTGCAGTGGCGTGAATAGTGATTCGCTACAGTGACGTGAATAGTGAAAATCATTCTGAGTGTTGGTACTGCTGTGTGAGTTTCTATGCTTGAAGACATCATTCCTTGGAGTTTTCAAATAACCTGGTATTTATTACCGAAAGTGTATTTCTGATCATTATCTGCTGCAACATTCATATACCTGTGCGTGGTTACTACAGGTCTGAGACTAAGTTTATTTCAGAACATATCTGCTGTTAATGTAGTGTTGTTTCAGACTGTATGGAAGCAATATCATTATTGGAAGAGGGTTGTGTTAAGGAGTGTAGCACCTTTTCTGAGTTGTATGGTCTTTCTGCCTTTACTGTGTATTTCTGAGTTTTGTAAAGCCATGTTCAAGTCCAGCTCGTGGCACTTTGTGAAGTTGTTTGCTCAGAAAGAGAGGACGTGTGCCCTGTAGAGGAAAGCGATTACTTTTGGAAGTCCAAAATCACTGTGAGACAGCAGCTATCACCTCAAATAAGGTCGCTGGGGCTTAGTATTTAAGGACGTGGGTCTGCTGTTTTATTCTGGGCAGCTGCAATCTATTCACAAGCCTGCTGCAAATTTCTGGGTGCTATTTCCAGGTCTGAAAGTTATTATTTTCTCTCTGTAATGCTACTTATCAGTCATATTGTTATCTATTGCAAATAGTTTAAGGTGCTGTTCAAATCTGGGTGTTGTATGTACTGTCATTGTTGCAAAAGCCTAGATTGCATCGCTGTGCTCTGTTATACTGTGAGAAGTTATAATCTGCTTTAGATGGACATTCTGAGTATGTTGAAGACTGTTAATAATTTATGAGCAGTCATTTATTGTAAACCAATCATAGTTGAAGGTTAGAATGTCCAGTATTGATTCTCAGACTTGTGTATGCATCCCATATTGAATATTACTCATTTCACATATCTCTCTATGTCTGATTATATATTTCTGAATCTGCAATGTAATCTCAGTCCAATCTAGAGCAGTGTGTTTCAGATTTGAGTAATCAGATTTATGCACACCTTGTCCTTGAATATGATTACCATGCATGCAATAATATGATGTAAGTTTGATAAAATGGAGCATCTATCCAACTAGCATAATCGGAAAAATTCTACACATTCCTAGAAGGGTACATTACAGAGGGCCTCTGTAGCTTCTCCCTCTGGTGATTTAGGTGCCTCTATTTGTGTTTGTGAAGATGGGATTTGCATCTTTCTCCTTGTGATTTTTGGTGATCGCTTTTCTAATTCTTCTTGCCCCAGTGGTTGGTGCATTTGGGAATCTCTTATCTCAAACCCTGGAGACTCTGATTTTAGGCACTCAGAATGCCACACTTGTGATGTCCCTACTTCCATTGAGGGTGATGAAACAGAAATCTCTATGACCTATGGTGAGGCAGGATCTTTGGTATTCCCCACACATGCATTTTTTCTTTATTTTCCTCTAGGTGCTCTCCAACCTTCTATCTATATTGTTTATCCATGAATTTTCAGTATCTACCAAGCCTTTCTACATTTGGGTCTTTACAAAGAACATGTACCAGATCATTGTTGATTTCATAAAGTAGTTGTGGTATCCAAAGTATCCTTAGCTCTTCTACCTCCATGAAAATGTGAACCTTATCAACCACAAAAATTATATCTTGTGCACATTTCCTCACCACATCATAGGAAATGCAATCCCTTACTCACATATCTTTCTGGAAAGGTTTGAAGAAACCCCATTATACCTTATTGTACGAAGTGGCATCGTTAAAGTGCTAAGTGTGGGCTTTTATTTATGCCACAACTGTGGAATCTTGTTGCCATACTTATTTGTGAACCTCGGATATTCATGAAATAAAATGCTAAACATATGATGAGAGAGCCACACCAAATTTGGTAGTGGTCAAATCCCTTGTTCTAGTGATGTTCTCCATTAATTGCTCTTGGAGAACCTCACATAAGTCAAAATCCTTATTTTGTACTACCATCTCATATGCGGTCGAGATGGCCATCCCCATTGCGGATCTTTCTCTACTTGTATAATATTCTTTGTGGGCAATGCCTAAGGTTGCATATCTTACAATTGGGTTTATGATTTTTTTAATGGACAAGTTCCTCCCATCTAGTGTTGCTCCTATGATTTCCTTGACCTCCTAGCTGCTCACCTTCTTCTTTGAAGGTAATTTGTCCTTTGTCCATAATCCTCTAACTGTATGAATTGCATCTTTCGTAATGTAGTAGGGCTTGTCTAGATACATGAAGTTGTCTTGGATGCAACTTAGGATTGTGTGCACCTAGCCATTTTCTTGATGTGAATTCAGGAAAAAATTTCTATATATCCAACTTAAAGCTAGGGATTTGCTGATAATGTGGTAGGTACTCTTTGAGTCCTAGCTTTAAAAATGTTTTGTGAAGGGATTTTGAACACTATGTGGTCAATCTCCATTAAGGAAGTATGAATATACTTCCACACATCTTCTACATAAATCACATCTACAGACATATTATAGAATGCGTCATCTAGATCTATCTCCATTGATTTGAAAGGGTATATCTTGTTCTACGGTCAAGAATTAATTGCTGCATCTAACATAACAGGCGTTTCCATCTCTTTAAGTACCCTGCCTTTACTTTCCTACAATTTGCTCCTTTCTCCCCGAAATTTTGTCAAGTGAATTTCGTTTGGAATACGTTGACTTTATAGATTTTCAATGAGGCTTGTGCATCTATTGTGCTTACCTACCCATTATATTTGTGCCATTCTCTTCATTGGAGTATCCTTCATGCAATGTCACTTTTTCTTGTGGGTTTTCTTTCTTATGTTTCCTTGTAGTAGTATTTTAGCCTTGTGCCATTAATATAACCATTTAATCATTCTTTTGCAATGTGTGTAATTTGACAACTCCGAACATAACTTTTTTGGCAATTTTCTATGGTCCTAACCATCACAACTTCAATTTTCCTAATTCCTTGAATTTGCTATCATACAAGAGAACTATATCACCTATCTGGAAAAATTTCTGCCACAAATTTCTCTCATGCCATGCTTTCTGTTGCTTCTCTAAACTCTGATGGTAGGTTGCTAACAGCCTTTTTCCATCTAATTTTTCTAATTCCCTTAATCTTTCTTCTAAAGGTTCCTCCTCATTTAATCATAAGTTATTAGCTAATATCAAATTGGGTATAATATATTGAATAGGTAATGTTGCATCAATTCCATATACCAATTCAAATGGGCGAAATTTTGTTCTTTTATAAGTTATTCCATATGCCCATAATACTACAAGTATCTGGATGTCCCAGTTTGTGGTATTGCTATTTGACATTATATATTCTCTATCTTGTACTACAATGGTAATCTTGAGTTTGTCTTCTTCGAATATGCTTATTTGATTGTACCTAGAGTATCCATTCATGAAGGAGTTGATCTCATGTCCTACTACTTCTTTGAGAATAAAACCTGTAAATGGGATTGGAAATGGATCCTTAATAGTCACTGCATTAAGGATTCAAAAATATACAAATTCTAATTAGCTCAGATTCCTTCTTCAATGGAATGACTATGGTTGACACCTAATCACTTGTTTCCACTTTGAAAATGATTACTGCTTCTAACATTTTCTATATTTCTTCCTGAACTTTTGCTACGTAATTTCAACTCATACTATAGGGTCTTTTTCTTACTGATTATACTCCAAGTATTAAAGGAATTTGGTGAACATCCAATTATGGTGATACTCCTTTAAGGTCTTTGTACGTCCATGCAAAGACATCCTTATACGCTAGGAAAATTTTGAATGTTGTGATCTTCAATACCAGACTTTGATTGTCAACGTTCATTACGACTTCTAAACTACCTTATTCTCCCAAGTTCACTTTCCTACTTGCAGGGTCCTCATATTTTATGTCCTTATTTCCTTCAAACTTGTAGGCAAGTGCATCATCTAGCTTTGCATTTCCTACTTTGTATTCTCCATACTCCAGTAAAAATGTATGACTTATTAGGTGCCAAACGGTCTTCTTGCATATTTTCCTTACCTTTCTCATCCTCTTCCATTTGATCTATATCCGGTTGGATTCTGGCTGAAATAACTCATAATCTTCTAATTTCTAATGAAATAATTTTCAACAGACATGATGTTCTCCTTCCAGTTATGATCAGCTTTGGCTGCTATTAGCCATCCTTGATCCAACAATTCATCATATCCAGTTGGATTCTGGCTGAAATAACTCATAATCTTCTAATTTCTAATGAAATAATTTTCAACAGACATGATGTTCTCCTTCCAGTTATGATCAGCTTTGGCTGCTATTAGCCATCCTTGATCCAACAATTCATCATATCCAGTTGGATTCTGGCTGAAATAACTCATAATCTTCTAATTTCTAATGAAATAATTTTCAACAGACATGATGTTCTCCTTCCAGTTATGATCAGCTTTGGCTGCTATTAGCCATCCTTGATCCAACAATTCATCATACGGATTTTTATGTAACAAAATAACTACAAATTCAAGAGAAATGACTTTAATTCCTTGTTGATATGCACCCACCAATTGGAAGATGGTTGGCTAGATGATAGCTTTATCAAGGCTCTTCCGAGTATTTTCAAGTACATTCACTCCCAATCCTCCATTGATGATTTTGTTTGTTAAATTTTTCCCGAGAATCTCCATATGCACTATGGCAAGTTCCTTTGTTACATTAGTCATCTGTAATGTCCCCTTCCGTGGAAAAGTTGGAGATGACCCATTTAGCCTATTTTATTCTCGTGGGCTAATTTTGGACAATATTAGGGAATAAATTAATTAATTAAATAAAGTTGTCTAATAAAGCAAGTTTTACGGATGACTTTAATTAATTTTATAAAGTGACTTAAGTGAATTAAAAAGGGGAAATATTAAAAGTCACTTTATAAAAGTGCTTTAATGAAATATTTTAAGCGGGAAATTAAAAAGTCCCTTCGGGAAAGTTCCATGGGAAAAATATAAAAACAGGAATTGAGAGCTCATTTGCCCATGCTTGATTTTATTTTCTTTGAGAAAACTTGAAGCTTTCAGTGAGAGCAAACCCTAGGACAAAAACCCTAAGAACATTGGTTATAGTGGTGAGAGTCAAGACAACTACCCTAGCCGATTTGCAGGTGGAATCGGAGGTTTGCAAGCAAACAATAAATTATTGTTCTCTGATTTGAAGTAATGATTTTTTTTTTATTATGGTTTTAGGCGATATATGCAAAGAGTGAATGGAGTTTGATATGGATGCCATTATATATCAGTGTTCCACAGGGACGCGTTTCCCCCCAAAAATGGCACGTTTCTGAAACGGGGACATCTCGGGGACAGGGGGACAGGTACTTGGTGTCTCCTGCCGTCCAGCCACCGCCGCCGGAGACGGGGAGACGTCTCCAAGTCTCCTGGGGAGATGCCTAGGCGTTTCTCGGGAGGCTGGGAAACGCCTAGCCATCTCCCGTCATGAGACGCGTCAATGGACGCATAAAATCAAAATTTAACATAAATCTTTAGTTTATATGTGTTTTGTTGTTGCCCTAATTTGGCGTGGGCCCCACCCCTTCCTCTAAAACAACACAAAACAATGAAAACATCTTAATTTGATCATTTCAATCACATTTACAAAGACTGATTTTTTTTGCAGCCAGCTGAAGAAGAAGAAAAACAGTGAAGAAGTCTGATTGAAGGAGTGAAAATAAAGATTGCAAGTGTGATAGGAGTGAGAAGGAGCAAGAAGAAGAGGAGGAAGAGGATTCTACTTCATTTTGGAGAGATTTTTCAAGCACAAGGTAGGGTTTTTGAAGTTTTTTTCAAATTTCTTGTTGTTTTTCAAGTTTTTGTTTTAAAATTTATTTTCTTAGTTTAAACTTGTTTTCTTTTTTTCTTATTCATCTCAAAGACTCAAAATCAGATTTGATGTTGAATCTTGAGAGCAAAATGATGAAGATGAATGAATCATTCATCATTTTGCCCTCAAGATTCAACATCAATTTTTTTATTTTAAAATTTTAATATTAAAGTTTAAACAGCTTGCTTTTTTTTCCTCAGATCCTTTCTATTTCTCAAATACTATTAGTTATTTCTATTGCTTATAGAGCTTGCTTTTTTTTCCTCAGATCCTTTCTATTTCTCAAATCCTTTTTATTTTCTATTTGCAAACTGCAAAGTAAAATTTCAAATTTGTTATTTCAATTTTCATTGTTTCAATTTGTTAAAGTAGGCTGATTTTATTTTAATTTTGTGAAATGCAGTGTCACTTTCACGATGAGCACCCAAGACATGAGTGGGGATGACATGGAAATTCATTCTCATAGTGAACATGATTCAGATTTTGAACCTGAGAATGAGGGGGATGACCATGGGGCTGATCCTGCAGCCCAATCTAGTTCCATGGCGAGTGCACCAGCTAGTACAGGCTGCCCTTCAGAAATTTTGGCAGAGTTTGCTAGGGGTCATTTTGATCCGAAGTCTCCTCTAAAACAGTTTGCTACAAGAATACAAAGCACATCAAGTTCAGGTGGGGGAACAAGGAAGTGGAAGTGCAACATTTGTAAGATGGAATGGTTTGGTAGCATCACTCGAGTGAATGCACACTTTCTTTTTTGGACAGGAAAAGGTGTGAAGCGTTGTAAGTTTTTGAAGGAGGCTCAAAATATAAAATATAGAATGGAGTTTAACAAGCTTTGGGGCATTCCAGAGGACACAAATATTTCAATCCCTACTACTTTGACTGCTAGGGCAGCCCTTCAGCAAATCCATCATGCATCAGTGCCACATACTTTTCAGACGGGAGGAATGATGTTTGGATCTTCATCCACTTCCACTTCTAGTGTCGCTAGGGGGACAGCCACAGGGAAACGCAAGTTGCAGACATCACAAAGTAACCCCATAGCTAATATGTTTAATGTGCAGCTGAGAGATGAGATAGATGAATCCACTGGCAAGTTATTTTTTGCCAATGGAATTCCATTTCATGTTACACGGTCTCCTTATTATAGGGAGATGATGGCTATGGTGGCTAAGGGAGGAACATCATATGTGCCACCAGGTGAGACGAAAATGAGGACCTCGATCTTGGATAAGTGCTATTCCAAGATCAATATTTTGATGGAGAAGATGAAGGCATGTTGGGTGGCATCTGGGTGCAGTATAGTTATGGATGGGTGGACGGACATTAGCCATCGTCCACTCATCAACATCATGGTCACATGTGCAGAGGGCCCATACTTCCTTAGAGCAGTTGATTGTACAGGGCATCGCAAAGATGCTGATTTTCAGTTTCATGTCCTCAGGGAGGCTATTGAGGAGGTTGGGCCACAAAATGTGGTCCAAGTAGTCACAGATGCAGCCCATGTGTGTAGAGCAGCAGGGAAACTCATTGAGGCAGCCTATAGACATATTTGGTGGACCCCATGTTGTGTGCATGCCATGAACAATGCACTCAAGGACATGGGGAAGATTGATTGGATTAGAGGAGTGGTCACCGATGCGAGAGATGTGCAGATGTTTATCTGCAACCACCACACTTCCCATGCACTCTTCAGGACCTTCGCGAAGGAGTTCTTGAAACCGGTGGAGACTCGATATGCATCATATTTCATTCTCTTGGAGAGAAAGATTGAGTTGCAAGAGGCATTGCAACTCATGGTTATGACTAACGAGTGGAATAGGTGGGCCGAGGCCAAGACAGCACAGGGGAGAAGGGTGAAGGAGATAGTGAAGAGTGATGTGTTTTGGACTGATGCGAAATACATTGTCTCCATCATTTCTCCAGTATTCCAGGTTATCAGATATGGGGATGGGGATGCACCTAACCTTGGAGAGGTGTATGAGTGCATCGACTCTATGCTTGACCAGATGAGGGTTGTTGTGCGAGTGAAGGACCCCTCTCTAGCATTCTACAATGAGCACATCCGGCCAATCATTCAGCGCACATGGGACAAGTTGAACACTCCTTTGCATATGGCTGCCTTTGCCTTGAATCCTAAGTGGTACATGGCTAGACCAGGTAGAGTGACACCGATTCAGGATGATGAGGTGAAGGCAGGTTTCTTTAGGTGCATAGAGATGTATGATTCTACAGATGCAAGCACAATTCGCACTGAGTGGACCAGATTTGCCACTCTTAGAGGCTATTCAGATGCAGCAAAGGTGGATATAGTTTCTATGGCACAGGAGGACCCACTTTTGTGGTGGAATTGTCATGGTTCGAAATCTTTGACCACCACTCTAGCTATTCGTCTGCTATCCCAGGTTTCCAGTTCTTCAGTTGCTGAGAGGAACTGGTCTACATATAGCTTCATCCACTCTCTTAAGAGGAACAGACTTACCTCTAAGAGAGCAGAGAAGCTTGTGGCTGTACACAGTGCTTTGCGTATCATGGACCGCAAGACAATTGTGTACAAGGAGAGTCCAGCGGCACGATGGGATGTGGAGCCAGAGGAGCCTTCACAGATTGATGAGGATGATCCTACCACTTCAGATGCAGGGCTGGTTGGTGTGAGCTTGAGGGATCTTGACCTTGTGGAGTCCAGCAGTTCCAGTGATGAGGAGTTTGTAGATGATTAGAGGCCTCCATTCACTACATTTTGAGTTTTGACATTTTGGCATTTTGTCTTTTCATTTTGTAATGCTACTTATTGTAATGATGAATCATGTAATCAATTAATCATCTTTATAGACTTTGTCATATCATCATATCTCATATGACATCAGATATTTATATTTGGCGATATAATAGAAATCTCCAATTTGACAATTTCATTTGTCAAATTTTATTTAGCAATTAGCATTCAAATATCATTATATTTTCGTATTTAGATTTAGCATTTCAAATTTTGCCATGTTATAATTTTACTAATTTCCTATAGTTTCATTTGAAATGTAATTCTTATACTGTTATACTGTTATACATCTTTTCAAAAGAATTATATCAGCACCACCACCCCGCCACCCCCCCGCCGTCCCCAAACTTAGGCCCTTTGTCCCCCTGTCTCTGAAACGCGTTTCCCCGTCCCCCCGTTTCCCCGTCCCCCAGGCCCGTGGAACACTGTTATATATATATATATATATATATATATATTCTGCTGGATATTCTACCCAGCCATACCTTTTTATGCTTTTGGAGGGGGGCGTACCATATTTTATGCACCCCATATAAGGAGCAATCTGTCCAAGAAAGCTTTAAGCCTTGTAGAAGAGTCAACGCAGCTTAGTAAAGGCTGCCTATCACTGCCGCATCCTCCTATAAAGGGCTTGCAGCTTTTAAAAGGACTGTCATACCAAGAAAACAAGGAGCCGTACCTTCATTATGAAGCCATACAGCTATGTAGGGAAGTTACCATTGTTGATTGGGCAATGGTGACACATCAACATTTGAGGTCAGCTATATTTCAATAAATATTGAGCAATATTTAAAGTTGTTGCTGCTGTATGTGATTTTTCTGTGCAATATCATTCTGAACAACAATACAAATTATTATATAAAATTCATTAGTGATCATATTTAGGCAATAACTTGTATGAAAAAGTTGTTAACTATATGTAATGGTTGAAAAGTGGACGTTGTGAAGTTTATTTGAGATATCTCTTTAAACAAGTTGAAAATAAAACCCAAAACAATTGAAATGTAATTGTTTGACGAAATGTATGTGCATCATAAACTATGAAATTGCAAAATTTTGGTTCAAAAATTTGGGACAGTTTATTAAATCATCAACAACATAGGGTCTATTACTTGGTCGTTGTGCAATGTGAAACGATAATTGATATTTGATATTCGTTATTCTGTATTTACAAAAGGAGAGGAATACTCCTTATATAGAAAATTACAAGACAATGTTTCTAAAAAGAAACCATCGTTAACTAAAGCAAACTAGAGCAAATAACTAAAAGATGCTAAAACGAACAAAAGCATAAATAGAAGTTACTAAAAGCTAACTAAGTTAACTAAAAGAAAACTAACGACTAACTAAAGCTAAGATGACCATTAAATATTACAATTAATACTTTAATACCCTCCCTTAATGGTCATCCTACAAACATAAACTAAGTCTACCTATATTCTTATGGAGTTTTGGCCATGAATGCATAGAATGAAAACTCCATCTGCTCAATATACTCTGACACTTGAGCACTTTGTTGAGACTCTTCCTAGTTGGAGTTCTCATCAGCCAACCGCTTTTTGCAATACTTCTAAATATGACCAATCTTCGCACAGTAATGGCAAGTAATAGACTTCTTGGAGCTCTCCTCTGAATTGCCTCGTCCTTTCTGCTGAGTGGACTTGCCTTTGCCAATGTCCTTGGTAGTAAGAGTCTGTTCAACACTGGGAAACTCATTGCTGCTCCCAAACTGCTTCCTCCAAGTCTCGTGGAGATCTTTCAAATGCTTCTAGATCTCCGCAGCAAGACTTACCAAATGGCATTTTTGGTAATCTCATCACTAACAGATAATTTTAGAAGCATAACTGCCTCCCTATTACCTCCATCATACTTGTCATGTTCCTTCCCTACAACATTGGGACGAAATTCTTTACCTAGAACAAGTGCATCCAGACACCTGTACTCAAAGATCGTAAGCATCCTCTGCTTCCACATGTTATAATTTTGTCCATTGAACCTCTACATACTTTCCAACATTACATTGGTCAAAGCAGCCATCCCTCCCGTTTTCCAAAAGCCCAAAAAACGAGGTAAAGTCTGCGATCAACTAGCACAACACCCTGGACAATCAACAAGCACAACTCCCACGATTTTTAAAAAATTGTCTAAAATAGAGGCTCAAAAACCGCAAGTTCTTTCACAAAAACCTTCAAAAAATTTGAAAAAGCAAGATTTTTTCAAAAAAAATCTTCAAAAAAACTCTAAAAACGTAATATTTTTTCAAAAAAATCTTTGAAAACTCTGATCAGAAAAAACCTTCCAAAACTTTGATGATAAGCAAAAATTTTATAGAAAAATTTTCAAAAACTCTTCAAATCTTCAAAAATACTCTAGCACAATTTTTTTTAGGAAAAAAATTACAAAAAAACTCTAATAATAAGGCAAGATTTTTTTTTTTAAATCTTCAAAAACACTTGGCAAATTTTTTTCGGAAAAATAACTCTTGCAATCTTCAAAAACCCACGATCTTAGGAAAAAAATCTTCAAAAAATCCATGAATTGAATAAAACAGCAACAAGAAGCAAAAACCCTAGGCCGCAATTCTAAAAATCGCCCACAAAAATCTGAAAATGGCGCCACGAATCTTCAGAAAATCGCGATTTTCAAAAAAGGAAAATCATCCACGATTTTTAGCAAAATCCATGCCAAGAAAACTACAAAA